>KQ435742.1:1793720-1807644 GCA_001276565.1 Melipona quadrifasciata
CATTTCCCTAATTATGAGGTTTCTGCCACAGCGACAGATGAGAGCAGCTGATCATACATTGCGCAACGCGCAAAAGTTAAATTTTCGTTTAACGAAATGCAAAAAATTCACTATTAATGAATAACTTAATGTTGAATTGCCCGTCCCTCCTCTCCTCTGTGTGGCGTGGACCACGTGGAATCACAGAACCTAGATGAAAAATTAAAATAATCGTCAGAATGATCGAAACGAAAAAAGTACGAAGCATTACTCAATTAATTTCGCAATGTCGAACGTTCCGGAGTCTGCTTGTGCCGCAAAATATTCCGATTGCTTCATAAAGCGACACAATTTCCATTATCGAGACGAATATTTAATTACCGTTTAATGCAATTGCTGTTCAGCAAGTTATTAATGACAATTACGGAGGCTGTCGTTTAAATAGGACGTACGAGCCCGAGCCTGGTCCGTTTCGCTCGATTCAGATTCTTGTTAACGTCTTGTTGTCATCGTGAAATCGTCGTATCCTTCTGAAAGGTTTAAGGTGATGGATGCAAGGTGAAAGTTGCGTTTCCTCTCGGAGTCACTGCCTAGACTCATCCAGTGGAGCCTGCTGATGGCAGCGACTCCTTACCCCACACACGCTTTGTTGTTGTAACTACCCGCTAGACTGGCCCCCGATCACCCATCCTAGCGGGGTTCCGCACACTCTGCTTGCTTAACATCGAAGATCGGTAAAACCTCGACGCTAGGCGCACAGCCACTTGCGGTTTGTGCTAGTCAGTGTTCGGAACTCGTAGTCGAGGAATCATAAGCCGCAACACTTTCGAAAGAACCTTTACGCAAGTCTTCGTTCAAATGCTCGTACATCGAAGTAAACGTTTCACTTTCACAACTAAAAAGCTCTTGCACTCGTTTATTTAAATACTTGCGGTGAATTACACTTCGATAAGTATAAGTTCGAAACGTATTCTAAACGACGATAATCAACCAGCGTTGTACGAAATTATTAGGAACATTGCCGAATATAGAGATGATATATATCCGAAGGGATGAGAATTCGGAGCAATGAACTTGTCGGAGTCGATACGAGCACTTGGAGATCCACGGCACGAAGCTCGAAGTAAGTTTACTATATACGACACGTAAAACAGGTTTCCTTGGATTTGCAAAGTCTGGTATCAAACCATTCAGACAAGGTTCGAATGGCTTTAGATTCGACTGCGTGCAAAGACATTAGATAAAAATACATGTACGTGACGGAATACAGATAATTTCTAACTCGCAACATATGCATTAAATGCAGATGAGTCTAGGCTCTCGAGATATTTAAAATTGACAGACTCACTTGGCTCCAATATCATGTGCATCATCACTTGACGTCAGGATCATCTCACCTTCGGGATTCGACACGACACCATAGATCGTTCAGAGCGTTCAGAACTGCCTAGATTGTTGGGTCCACTTACCACACGATGCCGGAATCCACTCACTTCGAGAGACCCAATAGCGTCACGGATTACTTGGTTCGAGTGTCCACTTGCCACCAGAAACCGCATAGTGCCAGAATTTACTTATATCGAGAGTTCATCGAAAGACCGTTTGGTTCGGTCATTTTCCACAGTGCCGATCGCGAGTCCTAAGATCAATTTACTAAAATCCACGACAACCAATCTCGAACGAATTGTGGAACAAAATGTTTTGTCTTAGCTGCTACGAGCTCCAGGATCAATTATCAGAACCATCAATCAGGTTGTAATTGAATCTCTGTGACTTTGAAAAGTTTAAGAAACCAAAACCTGCAAGGTCTTTAAATTTCGAACGTTCGCTTTGGCAAGTGAATTCTGGCCCACCATGGCCCGTGGTTGAGTGAACTCTATAGCCAAACGGATCTCCGATGTGATTGAACTGTGGAATTAAGTGGTTCTTTGGATTAAGAGAATCCCGAAGCTCGGTGAACCTCTGCGGTAATGGGACTCCGAAATCAAACGGTCCCTCGGGATGAAGAAATCTCGCAGCCAAGTGCACCTTGGTGCCAAGTTATTCGTGGAATGTCAAGTGGATCCTGATAGTGAAGGTTTAGGTTAGGCCCACACATCCGTGGCCCTGAAATCTTGATAGCCCTGTTCTCGCGATATCGTTTGAGCCAAATTATCACTCTCGATTCTCTCAACAGCGAATAAATAGATTTGCAAAGGGAAAAGTTCAAATTAAATTGACGAACCGATTGTCTCGCAATTTGTAAAATTTACTTTTGGGAAGCCTCGCAGGCTTTGTTACCTCGAAACCTGTAAAATTCCCTCGACGATGTCAGTTCAATTGTGCGAGGGAATTCTGCGATTAAAGCGACGCGTAAACGTAAAATATCACTGTCATTTCCACGTTCTCCGACGCGAAATGTATCTACATGAAAAATAATAATTCTCGCAACACGTGGCGATACGCGGAAAGACACGCGATGTCGATGCGAAGTCGCTGAAAGTTCTCAAGGCTTTTATATGTCACAGGAGAATGTTACGAAGCGCGAGAAGTTGTAAACCAGACAGACATAACAGGAAATTACTACGATCTGAAAAGTTTAAACGAGATAACGGCGTATACATGTACAAAGACCGCCATTGTGGAAGTTGTCTCGCTTTAAGTAACGCACGACACAATAGAAAATCACGGTTGCGCACGACTAGCAAGATCCTCTACGTTAACTTACGTGCCTGTGAATCGTCGCTCATTAAAGTGTAAAAAATGACTTTTGCGGACTGTTTCGTCGTTAGCCCAAGAGACAGAAACGAAGAATAAACCGATATTTAGGATATTAAGAGTGAACCATTTACGACACGTATCACCGTCGTTAGCGATTCTAATAACGATCGAACGTTAGACTCGCCGAAAACGATCTTTGCGAACAAACGCCGCTAACGAGCGAGGACAAGCATCGAGAAAAAGATGAAGGACGCGTCCGTTCGTGAACCTCGATCTGAGGTTTTCAATCTAACGTTGGTGGAAAGCAGTCTGATCGGCAGTTCGGCGAAGGCATCTGATATAACCAGAGCCTACAGTGTGAACTGGAGCATGGCTTATTTGCGTGTTGGAAAACAAAGTGAGGCGAGCAATCGGTAAAAATAGGGATAGGGTTCCGAGGAAACTGGCGTTGTCGCGAAGGATCCCCACGCCGCGGTGCCGCGGAAAAATTATTTCGGCATGAACAGAGCATCGCGATATTCCGGTTGAGGAGTCGCATAACCTTTAACTTGGAACCGTTCCAATCGGAGTGCAACAAATTTTGCGCGAACCTCAGAACTGGAGCGTGAATAAGGACTTCGCGTCCCGCGAAACGCTGTATCGCTTCGACTTCAATTTTCGAAACGATCGGACCGGTCTACTGTGGTCGATCGTTTTTATTTTGTACGAGAGTTCGCGACACGCTCGTGCCAACGGATCATCGTTCTATTATCGTAACCGCTACTCGAGGATCGGTTAGTACGGATCGACCGATCGGGACTCGTTCTCCTTTCGGTTCTCTGCACGCGGGATACGTACCTTCCTCGCAGACGAACCGCGCCTTCTTCACTGCAACAAAAAAGAGAGAAAACAGGTCATAAATCGATGGCGCTGATTGCTTTCGGGGTGTTGAAGGGGAGGGGGGGCGGTTGTTTACACGATACTGGTAAAAGATAATATTAACAGTTCTCGTGGACCACTTAATTTCGTTAAATCAACGTATCCACTGCGTGAGCGTGCTGGCACGTCCATAAATGGAATTAAACCGCGCCGCGCTGGGTTCGATTAAAAGCATACGTATGTACATGTGCACGCAGTTGGACTTTCGGAATAATTAAAACGAAACTGGGTTATTCCACTTATTTGTCTTAACGCAAACGAGTCGACTGGGTAATTTCACGTTTCGCCGTGAGACCTAGATCATTTTCATTCGACAGAGACGACAAACGACGATCCTCCCCCTCGCCACCTTCCCACCCCCGGAAGACTATGCGCTATTTTTACAGAATTCACGTCACTTCGTAATCGTCCCGAGTTCGTTAATGACGACGATTCCGTCTTTTTTGTCGAAGCTTCGTTAATAGTTCCATCATCGTCCGAGGCGAGACGATCCTCGCTATGTAAAACGATATCGTTATTACTCTACGTTACCGTAAAACACCGATCACATGAATAATTTTGCTCGTCGGCATACACTACGCGCAGAATCATTAATAATTAGAGGATTAACTCTCCTCGAATTCAAATCGATTCATTATAGAATATGTTCCAACAGATTCGTGGAAATTATCCCCCCCAAAAAAAAAGAAAGAACAGAGTAAATAGTTAATATCGTTCATACAGTTGATACGTCGGACCATCGCAATTTAATCAAATTACACGTTTCGTCGCAATATAAATTTACGTTCGGCAGCCGTCGTAAAACAAATAACACCGAAAATATAGAAAACGTGCGGGAACGTACTATGGAAATTAATTCCATACGTACGTGCCGGTGTGTACTTTCCAAAGTGAAACGTTAGAAAGCGAGTATCGCATTGACGAGACGTCGAGCGATCTTCGATTCTGCGGGAACCGGTTCGCGCAGCTATCTTCGGCCAGAAAAATAGTCAGCCACTTTTAAATGCATCCCGAAGACACACGCGCGCGCGCCGGAAATTGAAGCCGGTGGCTGGTGAATTCGATTTCGACGTTCCGCGATTTTCCATTGAGCATCCACTATCTGAATAAATCAATTCGCCGCAATTCACGTGTGACACTTCAACGACAATGAGCCCGCCTTGAAACGGCTTCCATGCATGCGTTTACCGTGCGCGTAGACAGATAGGGCTGCGCACACTCGCGCACGAACGCGTTCATACGCTGTTCGAACACGAGAACGGAATTCCATTTCTTCCTGGAGGGGAAAGGCATCGGTAACGACGTTGTAAAACCTCCACTTGACCAACCGAACTCACTTCGAACAATTGACGGAGAAGCAGCAATGTTTGACTGACCTAATGGCGTTACGGAGTTTATGACAGTGTGAGGACACATTGACGGGTGAGTAAATCTGTTCACGCGAATCCAACCAGTCGTGAGTATTATTGTTGCTAATACACGAAAGAAATGTGCTATAGACATGGATAAAGGGACTTTCAAATTTTTGAAATATTTCGAATAGTAATTGGAAATTAAATAAAACTGAACTTGGTGAGAGAAAGGTTACTTGAAACCGCAGATTCAGATGTCGGAAATAACTGTCGTTTTATGCCATAGTATTAGTCTCGTCTGACAAGCTAAATCTAACTTAATGCAATCTCATTAGCGATGCAGTTTTATTAAAAATTCCCTGAAAATATGGTTACTGCAAGTTACTTAAAAATCCTCAGAGAACAAAAACCGTAAATTCACACTTTCAAAAATGGCTGTAACGTGGTTTTATACCACACTATCAATCTCGTCTGACAAACTAAATCCAACAAATGCAATCTTATCAGCGACGAAATTTTATTAAAAATTTCCAAAGAGTGCCTATATCTTTTGCGCTTTGACGCGAAAATGATCAAAGTTACCTATTTCCAGATAATAATGCATTCTACAGAGTAGTTAAAAACTGGAGTTAAAACGCAGCGGGAACAATGCTATGAAAGGCTTATTATCGTACTTCTTGGGAGCTGAAAAATAATTGATTACCCACGTCGTAACGAGCTGCGGAGGAAGGAATTATTTGTTCGAGTAGATATTTGAGTACCGTTTGCTCGGATGCGGTAATTGCTCCTGAGATTTTGCTCCTCTACTCGCTTTCAGCGTGCATAGGGTTGGCCGTTGGTGCGCTATATACTTTTTCTATCGATTTCCTCTCGGATCAGCGTGACAGCCGATATGAAAAACGATATTGACTCTCTTCGACGATGCACCGATATCACAGCGTCAATTACAAATCTGATGTTTGATGATTAACGAATCATTATGTACGTAGGCAATATATCTTCTTTCGCGTTTGTTGCGAATTAATTACGTAAATTATCTTGCCGTAATTACACAGCCAATAATGTCATTTCCCAATTCACGTCGGCAATTTAGGGTACCATCAGGGGTGATCTACGTCACCGTCAGAGTGATCTCTGATTGAACTTTAAAGGACACCTACACAGAGGCCCACGCTTCGTACTATGCCAATATTATGCGGAAACGTATTACGTACACGTATATATAGTTTCGTGTTCTTCGCGATACTCTTCGCGTACACCGCATGGTAGACTAGTAAAACTTAAAATTCCACCAACTTCGCTTTCTACCTGTTGAGGATCACCAGCTACAAATAACACGGGAAACTAAACGTAATAATCGACGAGCAAACACGGCCAACTCTCGCTTCGAGATTATCGACGTTACGTTATATGTACCGTGGCATACTTGAAACGTACTTTGTAAACTAAACTTACAACCTATCGACGCGCTTGTCGTTCGATTATGAAAACGTCGTTTCACCTTTCGAAAATCGATCCTTCAAAAATCCGGGCATTTCGAGTTGCCGCGTACCGTGTTGCTGCGCACGTATTAACCAGCGAGGTGGTATTTCGTGCGAATTCTCCCATTCAAATTTTGCCCGATACAAGTGACGTGTTTTTCATGGAAATACGCACAACTTCAAGCTCTTTACGGCCGATAACCCGTAAAATTGAACACGTTGTGCTGGCAGTAGGCTGTTCCAACATTGTTGTTTCAACATGCAACGTATCGAACAATAGCAGCACGAACACGGTTAGATTTAATAAGATTCAAAGAGACGGTCCAGGTCAAACCTATACCAACTCAAATATTATCTATATCGCGTTAATTATTAAAATAATCACTGACCACGTTATCGACCAGTCGCGAGTTAACTTTTATTTAATTCTACGTTCAAAAATTACCGATCAATACTGCAATACGTCGTACAATCGTTTAACTTGAAATGAAGCATTAGGATACTCCTATCCTAATTTTTCATGAGATTGTTTGAATCGACCGAATGATTCGATCCTTGCGAAGTTGACGATGCGATAAAGCTTGATTTTATTAGAATTTGATAAAATATTTGATCTAAAAAAATCGCCGTCAGAAAGGCAGAATCTTTGTCAACGATTCCGAACCGTAAAATTCTAAAAGACCTGGAATAAATATTTCACTGACTTTTGTATATTTACCCTTGCACAATCCTGTGAGTTATGTTATCGATGATTGTTGGAGTATTTGCAGTGACCAAGCTTTATAAATTCATGGATTTAGTCTGATCAAACATTATGCTTTCAACAATATGTAGATCAGTGAAGAAAATCGGAACGTCGCAGTAATAAATATAATATAAATAAGGATGTATATAAGGATTCGAGCGTATAGATACACGCGTCGTGCGAACGTTAATCTTTTTTTAATTCGGTCCTAATGAAAAGGTCACGAAGCGACCCGTACACAAACCCCCAAGTATGGCTCGCGCAAGCTCGTGAGACTGACGTGCCATGGGTTCGTGTCCCTCGTGTCGTGAGTATGTGTGTGTGTGTGTGTCGTCGGTGTAGGGGAAAAGAGGCAAGATTCTAACGAAGCAACGGAGATTTAAAGCAATGACCTGTACTAATAAATGCCAGACAACGCGCTGGCAGTCTGCGCGAACGAGTAACTGGCCTAAGGTTAACTGCGATACACAGGAATGGCTTCACCAAAGTTGCCGTAGTACACATGCAAGCGTCGTTTGTTCGCGCAGACCGACGTGTAATCCGAACCGTCCGCTGGAACGATAATCGGCCGTATTTATTCTGTCATGCGAAAAAGTGTTCTTGTTAACGCTTCGCGGGCGTGGAATGGGTTCTTCTACCTTTCCCAGGGGGTGAAGAAGCCTGCACCCCTAAAGCATCGATTGCGACGGGCTATGTACCGGGTGTTTCGCAAAACGGCGACGATGACAAAATAAAACGTAACGCAGTACGTATGCTGACGAAACTATTTAAACATCTTTAGACCTCTTTTGCGAATGTATCGAGAAACACTTCGAAACGTTTTATTAGGGTAAAATTAGATTACATTGGTAAAATTAAAAACCGAATTGAAGGTACACGTACGTACAGAAATTAAGAAATATTCTGCAGAAATCGCGAAATGTTTCAAAAGTTAGTCGCAGCTATTCGCATTGTATATCAATCGCTTGCTATAAACTACATTGTAACGTCTATCTATGTTTTCAAATTTTATCAATATAATCATGGTGTATTATCGTATACCGCAAGAAATACAAGTGATAACACATTTATGCAGTACAAAGTAAATCTCTGCATGTTTGTTCAGTAAACAAATTTCATGATGTCAGTGTGTTTCAGAGACACCGCGTACATCGAGGAGATTTGAACTCATAACGATGAAAGTTCTCCAGTGTCTGATAAGAAAATCGCTTCTGTGGTGACGATCGAAACGAGTGCAGTTGCGGTTTCACACGGTTCGTTAACGTGACGTTATGTGTGTGTACAGGTCTTGGCGAAAGGGTTCACAGCACAGTAAACGGATCTTGATACTAATTTTTCTGTGTTAACGTAATCGCCAAGTTACGTTTCGCGTGATATATACTCCCTTTAGATAGCGTAACGGGTTAAATGGGACGCACGAAAGCGTTACGATTCCTAGAAATCGTAATTTCCCAGGCGCATGAAAGCACAGTGTTGACGGTGGAGAGTTTCGTTCGGCCGGTATCGATCCGTTTCTCCTATTAAATTTTTTAACGTTAAAAACATGTGTGTGCAGCGATCGTTAAAAACACCGATGAGAGGGAGAGGAAACACTAGCGATGTTTGCCAAATACGAACGATCGTTGCGTTTTACGTTTTTGTCATTTGCCCTGTATCGTTGATCTTTTGTTCCTCGTTGTTTCACAGTTTAACGAATAGAAATATATGTATATTTTTTAGCGTTATTAACAAGCGAGTGGAACGAGAACAACATCGATCGAAGAAGTGTAAAGTATGAAGGTTCGCCTCGTCGTCGCCAACTGTACCGGCGTGTAAAAATTCATGCGTATCGTGGAAATCTTGGCGAAGCAACGCCGGCGATCTCGATGAAGAGAAAATGATTTCAAACAGTCGATGCACGCTCGAGCCGCTGCGCTGTCACGACTACGTACACCGAGTTCGTGACCAGCGGGCACACTACCGGCTACTGCCAACAGGTAGCATATCGCTTAATTACCTTTTCTTTTCGAAATTAATTACTCTCGGCCACTTAAAAATACCCGCCGCACCGTACATGATGCCATTTGATAACTACACAGGTTGGCGTCCAGCCAGACGTCCATTCAGATCCAATATGCAATGGCGAAACCGCGAAAAGAAAAGTCCCGTTAGTAGCGCTAAGCTGAGTTTGAAATCGCGAAATCGGACAGAAAGCACCGGGAAATTAAACGGCGGTTAAATATTCATGCGAGATTTCAGGATTGCTTATGGAAGAAACGTAACTACTCGCGACGTATTTGTATTTAATCGTAATCTGCTGTATAATCGAAAGTAGGGGTCGTGGAAATAAAGTAAACATTCGCAAACATTCGAGCTCGAGAATTTTTAATGAAAAATTTTCTAATCGAGTGTATACGCTCCAGATTGTTCGCGGAATTTCCTGAAATTTGTAAGGTGCTCGATGAGTATTGCAAAGTGATGTAACGAGTTTGTCGAACCAGAAAACTTGCGTGTTTGAAATACGCAAATGTGAATTGCAAATGTTTTTGTACGAATTTTTATGTCTGTTACTCTCGCTCTCGTCATTCATCAGGCGAAACCGTGTCAATCATTTGGAAGAAATAATGGCAGTTCGGAATGAACGTGACACACACAAGGAACAACCTGTTTAAATCGAGGGGTGATGGAGAGGAGGGGTAGATTATTATTCCTGGATAAATTGAAAGTTACCGAGGGGCTTAATTGTGGGAGTTCACTCGCAAAGATTGATTGAGTTTTTGTTTGCAAACCATATCTTCGTGCATACTCTGTGTGAGTGAAGCAAAGTTTGTAGATTTGTTTGCCTACGTTAGATTGGATGACTTCCAGAGCATTGACCAGTCCGTTCAACAGAGAGAACAATAACACAGCGAAACAGCCAAACCCTTTCAGAGCTTGGCTGTAAAATTTAATTATCGAAACTCTCGTTCGTGGTATTTTATCAAATTCGATCCTAACTAATTGATCATCGAGTCGAACCCTACGACCAGAAAATATTGCGTTGCGTCTCCCTTTCGCCCGCGTAGCGCAATATTCCCTTCGTTCGTTGTCCGAAATAACAGAAATATTTGGGGTAAACAACAGTCGGTAAGACGCTCTGTGTGCTCATCTCCGCGGTACTTTGCAAAATGAATATTTAAAACGTATTTCGGCAAACGAACGGAAGAAGCGCAAGAGGCGGAACGTTGCCGGTTCGCGTTTCTTTCTCCCCCTTTTTCAAAGTTGCTCGTCGCTTCGAAAGGTATAAGAAAAAAAAAAAAGAGGGAGAGAAAAAGGAAAAAACCGGGTAGCCGGCCTGTCAAAGGAGCTTAGCCACCGTCTAGCCTAGCCGGAAAGCCACCTCGAAACAACGCGGACAAAGTGAAAGCGTTTGCCGAAACGTCATAAACTAAAATGCACGTCTAAGTTGCAGGTTTGTGGAGAACGGGGTGAAAGAATGACGTCCGCGGAGGGTGGAGGGAGGAAGGGCCGAACGATGCTCGAGGAGCGACAAAATTTTCTATGGAAAACGCGCGTGCAGTGGCTGTAGTATCGCCCGGCTCCGTACAAAGTTGCGCGTGATGTCTTTTACCTTCGAACAACTCGAGACAATAGGCTTCTACGTATGAATACCTGACGAGAAGTTCTTGTCGATGTTCTCGTCGACATTGTGCCGCGGCCGCGTGTTCCATTGTGTCCGTTCCGCGTGCGCACCAAGTTAATGGGATACTTTCCACCCCCGTACTTCTTTTCGGACCGTGTCGCGCGTCTCGATGGTATGACAAAAAGAAAAAAAAAAAAAAAGAAAAACGAATGACGAAGAACGCGAGCGAGGACGAAGACGACGAGAGGTCGCACGATACAGCCGTGGCTGTTATTTATAACTCGGCTATATTAAAGGCAATATTTACGTGACGCGTAAATCCGATACGTTATCGCCCCTTATCACCGGGATCGTCGAGGATTCGCGAACGGACGTCTCTCCCTGTCTCTCCCTGTCGAGTCGCACCGGCGTCGGTTTAAAATGTTCAAGCGTCTTCGCCGCTACGGTGGGGAATAAACCCCCGGAATAAGGATTTTCACCCCAGCGAGAGATGAGAAACCAATGTGTCTGAAATTTCCGTGCTATTCACGGGAAAAAAAATTCTAAATTCGTGTCGCAAGTTTCTGCTTTAAAATCGTCTCGCGATTTGCAGAAAGATGCCATTATATTCTCGCGTAAGGAGAACGTGTCGATCATTTGGTGACACATCGTGAGGAGCGAGGGACAATTGCTAAAGGACAGCTTAACAAAATTTTCAGTGACATTTTGTACACGGATGCGTGTCAGATAATGCGAATAAAACGATGTGCAATTACAAGAAAAAATATCCGTTCCGGATATTCGTTCTACTGAACGAAAGAGACACGATAATTGATCGACTTTGTATCATATATGTAACTGTGCGTGTGTAAATATTCTCAAGAAAGCTGTCAAAGATATTATTCGTACATGAAAAATGTATGTATTTCGTAGATTCAATGCAGAGAAGAAACATCTCAGAAAGAAATAAATGAAACTAAATAAGCAACGATATAAATGTCTTTAAAACTCCTGCCTTTGTGATTCTTAAGAAGGGACACGCGTACTCGTTCGAAACGGTCGGACAGTTTTCGAAAAAGCTTGATTCGCGAAGTTGAACTGCAAAATGCGCAACAAGGAGATTCCCCTTGCAAAGGAATTCTTCGAATGCCTGAACGTCTCCTTTTTTTCCCTCCCCCCCCCCCCCCCCCCCTCTCTCTCTCTTTCTCTCTGTCTCTCTGGTCGACAATAAAAGACTCACAGAAACGTCTTTGCAGAAACATTCCATACGTTTGCTATCTGGTTTCTATTTCAATAGAAATGTTATTCGCGCGTTCTCTCTGATAAGTAGAACCGGCCGAACGTGTGGAATAAACGCGACGGCGACGCGAGGCGACGTCTGGCATTTCGAAGTCGAGGCTACGGCCACCATGTTCATTACAAAGAGCTGAATGCAAGGGGTGGAGGGGGGGCGGAGGAGGAAGGAGGTACACGGATAGGAGGAAGAATCATCTGGCGGAGACTCCTTATTAGATCCCCTGCAATAGGCAAGTCCGTGAGCGTACGAGCGCTTTGTCGTTGTTTCCTTATGAAACGGGCGTCTTTCTGCAGTCGCATGACGACGAGGATTACGGTCGAGTCGCATGTGCCAGGCGTACCAACGATCCTGCAGAATCGTTCTCGACGTAGGGTCGCGCGCGTACCGGTTTCGCCTGCCTGTATGCGCGAGAACGATATATAAAACAATTCCGACGAGAAGGTTAACGAGGCGATATCGAAGGAAGATAAAGACCGCGGTCTGGTTAGATAAGCCATTGATTTTCAACGGAATCAATTTAGCCGTCGAATGCTACGAAACGTTAAAAATTACTACGAGCCGAACAACCGGGAAAAAACCAGTATTCGAGAATCAGTATTCGGATTTTTGTAATTACTCGAGGAAACGAGCGCGAACGTTGTTTCTTTATATAGATGCTCTTGTAAATACTTCACGTCAGTCTGGAGAATTCAGGTACACCTGATACCTTGTTAAACCTGGCAAGAGCTTTTTCGAGAAGCGCGATCGAACTTTACATTTTCCTGCGTAATCAGACGCGAGATGCGAGCGGCAAAGATTCGTCGTAATTACGAGGAACTTCTGACGGGACATTAGAGACAAATCAAAGGATTGTTCGCCCCGTGCGGAACGGATTAATTGTCTCACTCGCTCGGACTTACGCGCATCTCCCCAACCCCTCCGTGATCTTCGTGGCAATTCGTCGTTGGTAAAGCTATCGGTAAGCATTAATTAGCGCGGTTAATAAGCAGAATCAATAATAGAATTTCGGTCATTGCATTCCGGACTGATTAATCGCTGAAAATTAATCGCCCGTGCGCGATCGTGTCGGATCGAACGTTAAACCGAACGCGTTACTAATACCGCGCATCGAAAATACTAAATACTATCTAGATTATCTTCGACGTGACACTGCGCGTACTATATCTGCGTATACAGAAAATCGATAATCTCCAGGCTTCCTATTTCCTCGTTTTCCTCGCTTCGTGTTTGGATAAGTCGCGCGTGAAAAATAGAATCGACGTTGTTCGATGATTAAACCTCTTGATTTCAATTTTGCGATTATTCTTCTTGTTTTTTTTTTTTTTTGCGCAACGTTGGACTCGTTACAGGACACTCTCGCGCTCTCTTTCATTGTCGCACTGTGATTTGAATAACGTATTGCAAAGCTGTAAATGACACGTAGGCGCACAATGCACGCGCACTATCCGACAAGTCACGAAGAGTGATAAGAGGGAGAAAAATGTAACAAAGGGAGACACACGCGTTCCATTATAAATTCTCTATGGATTTTCTACGTATAAAAAGAAGCGCCGGTGAAGAGGATTTCGTTTATTGGTTTGAAACACGGAGGGACAATCAATTGCTATAAATTCGATTCAATGGCGTTCTAAATGTCCCGGACACGATGTACGAGAAAGATAAGATAAGTGTATTTGCGATTACGGTTTTTCCAGAATCACCCGTAAGCGAACATATGGCTTTATTCGTACGACTCGCGCGTAATTTAAGAAACAACAGGCACTCGCGAAATGGATCCAAGGAATTTCAAAAGTTTGTCGATCTATCGATCGTTCGAAGTGAGTGAAAGGAGGAACAAACATGAAACGAAACAATTGCAGGTGAATTGTTCAA
>KQ435742.1:1829703-1865598 GCA_001276565.1 Melipona quadrifasciata
GTTAGATGTCAACTATATATATAATAGTATAAACATCTCTATGGTGATAAATAAATAAAATATTAATTTACAGATTTTCAATTGTTTGTGAGTTTCAAGAAAGTTGGCATAGGTTTATTGGAAACGAATTTCTCGGCGGAACGATTGAGGAAACACAGATGGCGTTGATTTTTAATTCTGCTGAGATAACGCTACAGTTCTGGACATTGTGGCGCCATCTATCGGTAAGATAGAAGTATTAATTATTTACATGTTTAATTACGCATTTTACGCTTCAAATAGAGTATAAAAAGAAAGCTGGGAATCTAATTAACAAGAAAAAATCACAAAAGTTTGCAATTTAATTCTCTAAACTAATTCTTTTTCAAATGAAAAATTCTCTGTTTTACGGGGTAACAAACATTAGCACCGCATTGTGACGAAATGGCGGAACTAAACGCTATGTATTCATAATAAAGAAAATAATTAATTTCAATTATTTACACCAATAATTTGCATTTGTTACGTATATGTTGACACCGACTACGTTCACAGACAACTCTTATTCCAACATTCAATGCAGTTTGTGGACGTAAATGTCAATGTTATCATCTTCGAAATATATACGTAACAAATGCAATTTATTGGTGTGAATAATTAAAATTAATTGTTTTCTTTATTACGTCACGTTACGGTGCAATATCTGCCTGAATCGGTACGACAGGATGTGACACGAAAATGGTAAGGGGGCCGGTATTACTGAAAAGTCAGAGTGTCGTCCTCTGTAACATATTGTCGCACACTAGATGCACTTGATCGTATCCTCGTGTAACAACTGTCGATAAAAAATAAAATTGGCAACTCGCCTGTATTTATGTTAACGTCCCTTAAGGGGCCAGAAAAAATATTTTGAGACATTAACAAATTATCAAACTTTATTCAGAATTTCTAATTTTGCAATTTACAAAAATTTCACGATTTAAACAATTTATTTTCATACAAATTGCAGTTACATCGGAATACATCGCACTACTAGGTCGATCGAATAATTAATTTAATTCTTGAATTCTCTGAGCTGATAACCGAGCAGCTCTTTTTATTCTTATACAACTCTTTATTTTGCTGCTTTATCACTGCAGTTTATTTTCTTCTCTAATTCTGTGTGTACGAAATTGTTCCAGTTCGAATGAATTCCAAGCTAATTTTTCAAACAGTCCTATTGCCCCCGTGGATTATTGTTAAAGTCGATAGAAACTGATGTAACATCGAGGTTATTGAGCCTCTAATCGTCGCAGTTGATCCGATGAATTGCACGTACGTCGACAAGAGCGCAGACTCGAGGAGGGCGCGAACGTCTCGGTGAGGAAAGCGAGACACCACGGGACTAAACGGAACGAAACGGTGTTGCTAAATATACTACGCGGAGGCACGCGATTCTCTCTACGGCTGGGGACAGCAGGATGGTCATCAACATCCGAAAGCACATACATCGTCCTCGGTAGTGATATTTTGTTGTCGTTTGCTTCGTTGGTAGGTTCCTCCGTAGAGGAGAATCGCACACGTAGTCGTGAACGATAGTCGTGACGTATCAAACGTATTGAGTCAGCGACCGGTATCCAAGCGAGTCTCTTGGTTAGTTTTGTGCTTTTTCCGGGGGTGAAGGTTTCTCGAGGAACGGTTCTATATGTGTTTTTAGGTCTTCTGCCGATGTCGTCTTTGTCACGTGGTAACTGGCCGTATTACAGGTAAATCGGACAAGTCCGAATTTCTTGGACAATTTCTAATTTTTATCGGCTACTGAGACACTAGATGACGTAGAATCACATTTTCCGTCGATAACGGATAAATATTGTTGAATGCATTGACGATGAAAGGTGCGTGACAGATATTGCGCAAGCGGTCACTTTCCTACAGGGAACGATAGCTTTATGTAATCGCTGGAATGTGGATGTTGATGCGTTCATGGAGAATTTAATTTGGAGAGAAGAGAATTTTGCTCCAGTTACATCGGGAAAATACATAAAATACAAGAAAACGTAGAAATGCACAAAATACAACATGTACATGTCTAAGGTAAAATATTCGCTGTCAGATTTAACTGATGAAACGTGAAAATTCCATTTCGAGTCTATTCCTTCAGTTACATTCATAAAGTTGTGAACTTGCGCAAGCATCCACAGTTTAGTGAAAACACACAGATTTTGGAAAATACAGATTTTTCACTGTTGCGCCTTTTGTACCGCAGCAGTTGCGAAAAATTTTCTGCCGTTTATTTACAATTGCTATCACGTATTCAGAAAAAGGCGAACGCGAATGTCTTGCACGTGTAAATGTTTATTTCGCAATTAGTCCGTTACGAATCAAATTGACACGAAATCAGCGTGAATCCACTTATTCTTGGAAACAACGTTTAACGGACGAAAGCATAAATGTTTGAATCAACAGCCTTGCTGAAACTCGTCACGCGACCACGTTTGATTGCATCATCAAAATTTACACTGGTTCAAATTAGGATAGATTTTTCGTTGTGCACTTTATTCACTGGTAGTGTTCGCACGCACGCGAAGCGTTTCAAGAATCCAGTAGATTGTCAAAAATTTCTAAACTACGTTTTTCACGATTTTATTCATAATTTTTGAATACACTCGTTTCGTTAGCTCAAGAAATTATCAATTAATTAACATCGTATTTATGCCTGTGATAATGACTAGATTGTGCGACGTTTATGCAAATACACTTCGTAAAAATTGTTCACGTTGAATATTCTACACGCTTTCACTATCGTATAGTCCGTGCATTGCGTGTATTTTTACATTTTTAATTAAACGCACAAGCACTCATATTCCGGCCAGTATTCTTTTCTCCGTAACGGAGTCGAGAATTTCATCTCGAATTTCTTAAAAACCTTGCAATAACTGATAAGAAAACAAACGTTAACGCGTTGCGCGTACTTTTACACGTTCAAAATTTCTCGTAAACGCATAACCATCCACAGTCTAATTATAACAGTCGCTCTGACGCAATTTCGATATTCTTTTTCTTTTTTTCTTTTTTTTTTTTCTTTTTCCACTTCTCCGCGTCGCACGTTCGATCTGCGCACGCTGAGATTCCGCAAATTTAAATCTCGCCTGAAGTCTAACAAAATAACCACGGTCGTGTAATTTTGTTTCGCAAAATACGCGGGATATGACGTAACAGCAAAACCATACACGCCGGAGGAGCGCGACAGCGGAACAACGACGAGGCCCAAGGATCATTTGGACAGCCCTTTTCAACGATCCCGTTTAATGGATTAGGGGAGAAAATCGTAGCTCGGCCAAACGCGTCGTTCGTAGAATTTCTCGATCAATAGTCGCCGCACTTTACCAGTCGGCGCGCAGTTCGTAAATATGACGAGCGTGGATCGCGTTTCGTCGCGGTATGTGCAGCTGCAGCTGAAGTTCCCTTGTTAATTCTGCCGTCGTGCGGAAACTCGAGCGAAGAAAAACGCCACGTGGCGTTCCTTTTATTTATTTCCTGCGTGGTTGCGCGTAACTATAGACTCAGACACGGGGATATTCCTTCGAAGAAGAAACGAACTGACGAGAGCAGAATCGTACGTGCTATGAAATTTTGCGAGAAGGACGACAGTGAGAACAATCGAAAATTGAAGCGAAACGGGAAGCGAAAGGTTTCCGACGAGCGAAGCTGAAGTGTCGTTCTTGGACGTTTTGCTGGACATTCGTGTGAACTTGCTCACTCCGTTGGCGTGGAAGATCACTGGAGAGGATAAAACAAATTCGATTTTTTTCTACGTTGGCAGAGATGAATATCCAGAAGCCTGAGGGCCTTTTGGGGGTTTTACCGATCGAACTTGCGTCCTCGCCGAGCTCGCGGCAACTCATTATAAATCAAGACCAACAGGTGTGTTCGACAGAAATAACAAGTAGCTTTGTTCTTTCGTTCTTTTTGTGTTTTCTCTCACGAACGCCACGTTACGTACAATCTAGGCACGTTTTAATAGCATGTGCCGATATAGCAAATGATTTTCCAAGACTCATTTTTTTAACTTCCTCGACATCGACGTCCGCGATGTAACTTGACATTGTGTAATTATAATACGATCGCTTAATCTCGATAAGACAAGTTCACGTGCTTTGCTTTAAAAATGTATATAATGTTTATACCGCGATAGCGTTTATTTTAATCCTCCTTTTTATACACGACAGGTAATGCGCTTGGAGAGTGACGTTTGATTTCAGATAAGCGATAAGAGTGATAAACGAAGCAGATACACACACTGAGTTCTAACGTGGG
The DNA here is from genome assembly GCA_001276565.1 of Melipona quadrifasciata. Classification (NCBI taxonomy): domain Eukaryota; kingdom Metazoa; phylum Arthropoda; class Insecta; order Hymenoptera; family Apidae; genus Melipona; species Melipona quadrifasciata. The sequence continues at coordinate 1,833,979 of KQ435742.1, forward strand.
ATATTAGTCGCGTTAAATTGAATTAACAAAATTATTTGATCGACAAATGTGACATTTATTAGACATTTTCAACGATGATATTAAAGAATATAGTAGGAGTAACGCCTGATGACTAATGTTCGACTAACTCGTGATCCGCCATGTTCTTTCATGACCAATCTTTATTACGATCTTAGAAAACGTTTATATCAGCAAGTTATCTGAGAATGACAGCAAGATTCTAAAAATAATCGAAATTAAAATTGATCCTGAGAAACAATAATAATTTAAGAAGTGAGTAACTTATTAATAAACACGATCGACAATAAAAATAATATCAACGAAAACGGCACGCATTTAAATATCGCAAAGTTACTCTCTTTCTCACCTGAGAAACAAAGTCGCTCGAAATTCTTTTACACTTTTATCGCTCGTCTGCTCTCGTGCGTTTTTATCTTTTGCTTTGCAAATCTGTTTTGCTATTCAGTTCCTTTGGAAAAGGGCGTGTGCGAATAAGAAAGAAACCGAAACGGAAAAAAGAAAGAATGAAACGGAATATGTTGGAAAGGAAAATGACATAATGCAGATGGGACGCGTGTCGTTTTACATAGGATGAAGAGGCGTCGGATTGTCCACTGTTAACTCCTAGCCCACCGGCCACGCAACCGAACAATGCCTTGGAAGACGACAAGATCTTCGTTTCCGCGGAAGGAAATCCCGTGGAATCGATTCCGCCGCCGACGCTCGAAAACATTAATAAAGAGGACGGGCTTAACGAGTTCATGAATATAGTGAACAGCTCGAGCAGAACGCTGAACGATGGTAGGTTTCATTTGGTAGTTGGCACATTTTCAGTTAATCGTACACGGTTGACGTTTCGATATTAATCGTGTACCGTTTTCTTTGTCCTCTTTATTGAGTTGCAATCTCTCTTGCATCCTAAACGCTGGTAACATTATGCTGTTTGGCAGTTGCCTCGACTGCTTGGTAGAACGATTCTTTTCTTTCAACTTTGTGCATGCTTTGACCGTAACAGAACGTTAACGTTAAATGTCGTTTTCATTCAGTTGCGATAATTAATTTTTCTTAGCGTCGCAACAAGAGCGAAATGTCGGATGTACGTAAATAACGAACAACTCGTCACTCTTGTACGCATAATTTTCAAAGGACGAAATGATTGATGTACACGCGGTGAATTGATGTTGAATTACGAGAAGAACCGCTGATTTTTAGACGGTCGTGAAGGGAGAGTTAGTTTATTTTGAGAAAGTAGATAAACGTTTTATCGCGTACTCTTCGCAGAAATTTGAATCCAGGCACGATCACGTCATTTTAAGTTTATCAAAGGTACGCTTGCGGCCTTTTTTATTTGCGCAATATTTGAACAAATATACGAGAAGTGAGAACTCGTCAAATATTAAAGCCAACTGAAAATGTCTAGCGTTTATCGTAGATCACTAATGTTAATTGAAACGGATAAATTTTATAATCTAATTTCTTGCATCTTCTGCTATTTTTCATTTCGCATTCAAACAGACTTGTTTTTGTATCTAAATTGAAAAATTTGTTTTACAGACTGTGGTATAGCGAATATCGTTTTAAACATTTCGCGAGTAAAACTTGTGCATATTTATAAGGAATTAATATATCACAATCGAAATTAATAAAGTTGGAAGAATCACTCCCTCTTGATTAATTTCGAAACTTAACTTTTAACATTTTAAGTGATACAAGAGCGAGCTTATTGTTGGATGAAAGTGAAAATAAACCAGCCCAAAAACCAATATATTATGTTTCTCTCGGTTGAATATTTAAAAAATCGTTACGAAGCACGTGGGTGGTAGGTATTTTGGTAATAAAGTTGTTCAGGGAGAGTTGTTTTCCAGTCTGGAGTATCGAATTTCGAACAGACTTTCTACAAGCGTCGCATTTACCTCACTTTTCAAAATTCGAAGCCCAATTTGTCCAGATACAATTAATTCTCCAACAATTATAACACGAAGGAAAGTTTAAATAATTTAACAATCATCTCTGAAGAGAATCACCTTTCACGTCACGCGCGTTGATTTATGTCTGTGCACTTTGTCTCTTCCTTTTTTTTTTTTTTTTTTTTTTTTTTTTATAGTTTTGAATCGTCGCCGCAGCATCGTGCGAGTAACACGTCAGTCACAATCTATTCGTTAGTTTGCTTATGTGTGCGCAACTAGTGTGATGGGACTGCTTGTAATTGTTTTATGGTTCTTGCGTTCTTCTCTCTGTGGCGTGAGAATATTTATAGAGATCAAGTTTAATTTTAACTCCCGCGAGATAGATGTAATTATTGCTTGTCTTCATCGTCTCTCGTTATCATATTATTTCGTTGTTATTGTTTTCCACTTGATTTCATCACTTTAATTATAATCGTCTATGTGTAAGTACGCGCTGTCCGTCGGCCCTCTTGCAAGTAAACAAAGCCAAAACTCGCATAAACATTACATAACTACGGAGGAAGGTAATATCCGCTAAAAAAAAAAAAAATCAATTCGTGCTAAACAGATATAACTTTTTACAGCTTCGGCAAAGTCGCTGACACCTCAGCTGATGATACTTTCCAATGCAGTTACTGCTCTGCCACTGTTTGTGCTTGTGTTCATTACGTTTCATCTCTCAACGGAACGTTACATTTCCACTGCAACTTTGTTCGTTTAATTAAATCAAAGAAGCAGAAAACAACCGTTCAGAGGTGAAAGAAAATTCGGAATTGTTCAAAAGTGTCACAATCGCGAAGGCGCAAAGTAATTCGCGACTACTCAGATACGCGGAACAATCTTTTCACAGTTATTGCCTTCCTCCAGAATTGCGCGACGTAATTTTCTTCTCCTTTCAATTCCACGCGAAAACAACTGCACGTTCATCGGGCAGTTCGCGCAACGAGATCGAACAAAGTCGTCGACGGGCTACTATCGAGCAACGCGAATCGCGTGAGCACTCCACTCACTTACGTCTAGGTGCGTTCGTCACTCTCGAGGACCTTATGTAATGGCGTCGCGTTTATATGCACGGCACTTAAGCCGACGATAAAGTGCCTTAACGGGATCCGGTTTCAATTGAAGTGACAAATTAATCTTAATGAAGTCTGGCCGTAACAACCGTCGGGAATCGACGCGTGCCTCGACGTCCACTGCGCGCCTTGCCCGCGGAGCACAATGGTCGACGATCCGAGCATTTCGAACGTCAACAGTTACGAAACTCGAGAGAGCCGCTCGAGGCTTTTCTTTTAATTTCGATATCTACCAACCCGATCGATAGACAGCCGCTTATTTCAAGTGTCGTTGCGTCAATTGCAGAACCAAGCTCGCGAGATCCGATGGTGGAGTCGACGACCAGCGGAAGCAGCAGTGACACAAACGGACCCGTTTGTGCACAGCTCCTGACACAGCTGAACACAGCCCGCCCGATGCCCAAGCTCTGGTAAGCATTCGACGAAAGATTGCTGGTAACGCGGTTCCTTGCAGCTGGGAAATGAACGCTGCGTCGCGAGACAAACCTGGTGGGACAGATACAGAGACTGTTAGACGTCGGGTGCCAATTGTTTCGATTCTAGATACACCAAAAATGGGTGTTTCCACGTGGTTTCATTTCGGGGAATTGAAAATTACTTATTTCGAGAAAATACATCACACTGTGTCGTAACACAATATATAATCGTGTTGTATTAAAATATATATGTATCATCGTATATTAGTTTACATGTTATACATGTATGCGTAATTTTATAAATTGTATTATTATTTATTCGGAAATTTGTATTTGCGATGTCGTGTGAAAAATCGTGAAACAGACGTTGCGACATCTTTGGATTTTAATTCAACGTTCGACCTTAAATCCTCCATTCAGGGATTTGTATTTTATCATAGACGTGATTCGTTGCTAGAATTCTAACTGCATTCGTCATTTAATTGAAACTTGAATTTCAACTTTTGTTATTAGTTGTAATAAATTGAAGCAATTTGGAAAGATGAAGACAAACGTTTGAAATATTAACTGCACGAGCAATAATTTTTTACAAGGTTTTAACGTCTCTCGCTGTGTTTGTCCCGCCAATACCATCGATTATGCTCTGTACAGAAGTATAACCCTCTACTGTTCGATGAGTCTCTCTCCTTCGTATCGATATTCATCTTGCAATTGGCAGTTCTTCCGTGCGTGTATCGCGTTGACACTTGTATGTTTTCGAATCTTTCAATCGATGAGAAACGACAGTTCGTTGCATAAAAGGAACTCTGTCGGAGAACACCTCGCGCGCTCAGTGATACGTGGAAAGATGAATGTGATGAAATACGACGTCGAGCCAGCAGAGGGTTAATTATATTACCGCAGTATACACACACGTTTGCGGACCGTCTGCGCTATTACGCTTTTTGCATATTTATGGATGGCGCATTTATGGCACAGCGTGGTGGTAAATCGCTAAATTTCTTTGTGTAACTCGTTACGAACATCGCAGACAGTGCAGACACGCTAATAAAAGATGTTGATAAAAAAAGCGCGCGTTGCGTATTGGCTTGCTGTCAACTTTAACGTGCAAACGTACGAATCTCTAACAGGGATGGGTATTTTGTCCAATTGTTGGGCTAATAAAACTTCCAGACGAGTGTTACTTGTTCGCTAATTCACGCTTTGTTTTCGCCACGGCCGATCACCTGTTCTATCTTTGTTCTAACTGTGTCAAGTTCAGTTGCATCCACGCGTCTCGTGCGTTTATTTTTGACACGCGCCGCTACATGCATATATGTGTAACATATAGTCTCGTAATTAAGCGTTTTTTCATACATCGCATCATTATCAGTCCGTTGGCGATAAGAATCTCGCGAGCGGATTGTCGGCCGATATTTGTGCAAAAAGCGGATGAAAAAAGTATGCAAATATTTCACCTGTTTTTCGCACATATTTGCCTATTATTCGCGTACGTACCTATTTCTCACGTATGTTCACCCATTTATTGTTTAATATTTGCATGTTTTGCACATTCGTGTATGCCTTTTGCATTTGCAAATATGCAAATGCGCACGAAAAAAATGTAAATACGCAAAGGATACAAAAGCTTAAACATCCGCATTCCAGCTTCGCCGTACATCAGCAGAGATTACGCAAGTTTTCACGTCGTTGATGAATTGCTATGCACACCTAAAGGAAGTCTCGTATATTTGTTTTTCAGGACGAAAAATTTGTCGTAAAATTTTTGTAAATTCTTCGCATTCTTTTTTACGAATAATCGCCTTCTGAATGATGAATGCATACTCAAAATGTTGTCTTTTCGAGAAACAAAGTCGTTTGACTTTTTCTTTTAAAACGACCACAGCGAACCACAAAGAAGACACAACAGTGTTCGGAGTTTACTTACTAACACGTTATAAAAAAAAAATCGCTTTTACAAGGATTCGTTATATTATTTAACAAAATTATTGTCCGATAGAAAAATTTGATTTCTGCAATATGCTGTGAAATGCTATCAAAAAGAATTGTCAGAACAAAATATAGGCGTAGAATCTTAAAAAATAAGGGGCGAAAATCTTGGATGAACGTGATTAACAGAAACTGACACTGCAAACCCTTTGATATGCACCTTTAGTAAGTAATTGACACCCTTCTCTTCTGAATATCAAACGATCGATATCGCATCTTAGACACTAAAGGGAAGTTACCCTACTGATTATGGATTTTTTTTTTTCATTCAAGTTCACCCATCTATATCTATCCTCTCTTCACGTTTCATTTAATCTGAGATTTACACGGCATTTACGACGGCGTATCTCGTTTATTAACTTATTCTCTGTATAAATACACGTACTTGTCCTTTTTATATAATCTGACGGTTCGCGTTAAATCTTTTATGACGTTGCACGCAAACGTTCTAGGCAAGCAGAAACTCTGTCGTAGAAAATTACGTATCATCCGCGTGTTGTACCGTGATATAATATTTCTCGGAAAATATTGCATATATCCAAGCTACTTTTATTAGTCGCTAACATATTAGGAAACGGTATCATAAATTAAAACGATATGATTTGCAGGTGAATCTATTTTTACATTGTTCGGATTTAAAGCCACTCTCGTTGATCGCTGACATAACCCACGCAACATATCGAGCTGCTAGTGAAATATGCTTAAAGGTATTTCCCAATAACGAGCCTATATTTGTTTCGTTTCAATTAAAGTTCTATTTTCGTAGGTTCGTATCGTAATTTCTCTAAAAAGTCCTGTATTCAGTGCGTTTTGGCCAGCTTGGCACATAGAAAGATCACTTTGCCAAAGATCACTTTTGCTAACGCAACACATTTGTCGCTACGTGCTCGTCCGTATTCCATAAATCTCTATCACGAGGAAAGAGGGAACATATTTGACATTGTTGCCAATACGCGCTGATGGGATAAATAATAGTTTCAATCCTGCTCTGCAAATCACGTTGCTTTCGTATCAAACTTGACAGTCTGAAAGATTTTTGACGCGTTGGTCGTCTCGCTCTTGACTGAAAGGCAAAAGAAAATTTAATATCCTTGATGTTACGTAATTTCGACATGTGCTACGTCTTCGGAAGTGTCACGAATGTCAGAAGACTTTCGTATTGAAGATTTTATTATCGAAGAGAATAAATACTGGGAACTTTGTTGTAGAGATGTTTTTAGTAAAATAATGTAAAAGTGTTTTATAAGATATTAAATCATCAAAATTTGTAACAAATATATCTTTTCAGAAAGTGACGTACGATTGTACAATAATTGTAAGACGTTGACAAAATTTGTGTCCTTGCTGAGATACAACGTTGCAAGTTGAAATTTAAATCGACACCGTTGGCGGCATGAGAATTTAAAATCGTAGCATCTTCAGTTTCGCGCGCGCATATTCATCAATACCACGCGCTATTGTTCCAACAGCACAGCGTGCATACATCACTCACCTCGGCGTCGATAGCAATTTGAAAACTTACACCCCGGTGAATCGGAGATCCGAAACAAAGACTATCTAGATTGAAAATGCTCCCGAATGACCCAGATTGTTGCTCCGCCCACGATGCTGGTAATTGCACCTGAATGTCGATGCCCAATCACGCTGATAGCTAAACTGCGGATCTTGTGCGAAATTCGTATTCTTCGAAACGTAATTTGAAAGGCAAAATTTTTAGAAGAAAGAAAGAAGAGAAAAAGAACAGGAAAATGGAAAATTGTTTCGTGCCAAAACGAATCTTACAGAAAGCATACTTTGATCATAATTTTCACGTATCATTAATAATAATAATAATAACTTTTTAGTATTCTTTGTTCCGTGTAATTTTACAGTTTGTTAAAATTTCCTACAGACGAAAACTTGTCGTATTCTGTGTTCCGTGTAATTTTACAGTTTGTTAAAATTTCCTACAGACGAAAATTTGTCGTATTCTGTGTTCCGTGTAATTTTACAGTTTGTTAAAATTTCCTACAGACGAAAATCCGTAGTCTAGTGACGGCAATGTTACAGCCAGCCAGAACAGGACTTGGTATCGCTCAAGTTTGGTCAATTTGGTCATGGTGGAGGGAATCCTGCTGATCATTTTGTGTTCTTCCCGCCCCCCCCCCTTTGTCACTAATCGCTTGCTGCTTCCTAACGTCCTTATGAACGTAACCTGTAACTGTTTAGTTTTACAATCAGGAGAATGGAGGAAAGCCACCTTTAGTCGGGATACAGCTAGTGGTACCGAAACCGTCGAAGGATTATCGCTTCATGAAATGGAACTGGCCACTCATACGGAAGACTTGTTTCTGGTCTTTGATGTCGGTGCTCGCCGGATGCGTAGCGCTCGTGATCGGCGTAATCGCCACGATGCCGAGAAAGTAAGTGCTCGCAGAACGAGGAACAAAATTTTCAAAACTCCGAATTGCTGTGATTTTCTGCTGAAGAACAACGTTAGAATACGTTAGAACGTTGTGAATATCGTTGAATGTCTATTCAGCTTTTCATTCGTATAAAAATTTGCTTAATTTTGACATCGCTTGTTCGTTAAATGAAGAAATACAGGTTTATGAAATTACCGCAGCTAAGCATATGCTTAGTATCACAACTAGAACGGATAATGGATAATGGATAAAATTACCACAATTTAACAATCGACGTATTTGGAACAGCTAGTGGAATGTAAAAATACGTATTTTTTTTTTTTTTCATAATCAAATAAAGAGACGGTTTCAGTTTCTCAATGATTAAAAAATCGATTTCGTAATTGCAATAATTCTATAATAATCATAAATTTCGAAAATAATCCAATAAGCAGTTCAATCCAATTCGTTCATATACACGCGTTATCTAAATAAATACGTAAAGTACTTGATTTAATCTAGTCGAGAACGTGGTATCGCTACCTAAACAACTCGTTTCCACAGGTGCGACCCCCCGGTCCAATGGTGGCAAGGCAGCGTGTTCTACGAGATATTCCCCGCATCGTTCCAGGATTCCTCGAAGGGTGGCGACGGAATCGGCGACCTACGCGGCATCACCATGCGTCTGGACTATCTGAAAAGGCTGGGCGTGCGCGGGATCCGCTTGAATTCGATCTTCCCGGCGGCCCACTACCCCGAGTACTACGCGAACATCGAGAACCTGACGGACCTGAACAGAGAATTAGGAACGTTGGACGATTTCGCCACGCTCGTGCGCGAGACTCACCGTCGAAACATGAGCCTGATTCTCGATCTGCCTCTGCACCCCTTCGTCAAGACCCTGCGCAACGAGACCGTGTCCCCGGAGAAGCCGAACAAAACGGACAAAGCGGTGCGCGAGAGAAGAGACGTTGCCGAAGCCGCGAGCCTGCAGGAGGCCGTGTCGACGACGTCCTCCTCCATGTCGCTCCATCAGGCGATACGCGAGGCGCTGTCCTCGATACCGCCTCCTCTGGACAATTCGCAGCACGAAGCGTTCACGTCGAGTCGCGACGACCCCGTGTCTGAGAACCCCGTGACGACGGCCATTAAAATTTGGTTGCAAAGGGGAGTGGATGGCTTCTACCTGAAAGGGCTGGAGCACTACGCGAACGAGAAACAGTTCGCCGGCAATCTGAAACACTGGAAGTCGATTCTCGGCTCCGAGAGGATACTCATTTGCCACGTGGACGTTTTGAGCGCGGCAAAGTCGGCCGCGGCGAGGAACTCGGTTCTGATGAGGATGGACCTTGTGGACGTTACGTTGCGCGTGACGAACGGCACGAAGGACATCAAGAGACAGATCGAAGAGGTTACGGGCAGCGTGCTGTTCGAGAAGCCGGGTTACCCGTGGGTACATTGGTCGATCGGTGGCGTGGAGTCGAGGAGGATAGCTTCCACCATTAGCGTGAAGAACGCCACTATTGCCGCGACAATGTTAGGGATGATGCTTCCAGGAACGCCGAATATATTCTACGGAGACGAGGTATAAGCTGATATGTAACATAAGTTTGTCGCTGTGACACGTAGGGAGAATTTTCGTAGAAGCTACATGTGTCGTAAAAAAGAATTTAGGGATGTGCATCGTTGTATCTTTTTAAGGATAAATGTAATATTGGAGGCTAACAGGGAAAAGATACGATAGGAAACACCTTCTTTTTTTTTTTTTCATTTACAGAGAGTTTTATAATCGTTCGATACGTTAGTAATCGATCTGGTCTTTTTACTGGGGTCTTTTTGGAGCTACGTTATGAATTTTTCTTTCGTATAATTTAAAAACTTACAATTACCATAATATTAAAGTGTATCATGTTCCTTGTCACACTTGGCACAATTATGTACCTAAAAATGTACCCATTTTTTAATTCTCTCCCTGTGATGCAACATCTCGTGACACGACGTTAACTTTTTCAAGTAACGTTTGACACAACGTTTGACGACGCTTTCTGTAATGATTAATGTTATGATTAATGTTCAGATAGGTATTCTGGACTGTGAATGCGAGGATCACAAAGATCTTGCTCACGTGCACAACTTGGCGCCCATGTATTGGGAGGAAGTCGACGGTTCCGACTTTAAATTTGCGTCGATCGGTGTTACGGCTTGGCTTCCGGAATCTGCGAAGCCGTTGGAGTCGAGCTTGATCGGCACGATCGCCGAGATGGCTGCTCTCAGATCGGAAACGACGCCTATCTACGCGAAGGCGGTGCTAAAAGAGAATCAGGTGCTGGCGAACTGTGATATTAGGTAAAACCAAACAAATAAATCTTTTAAAATTTCTACGATCTGACGTGGAAATTTCGATTTTCGACGAACCTCGCTTTTCGACAAAGTTACTCGCAAGAGAAAATCATACGACAATTGCTCGAATGAACGTCATTGTTTTCTTCGCAGGTATGCAGACGACGAGATGATTGTAATAGAAAGATGGTATCCACGACGGAACTCTTACGTCTTCTTAGCGAATTTAGGCAATCAGACGCAAACGAAGGATCTATCCTTCCTCTATTACGGCGGTTACGTCATAGTCGGTCCATCGTACAGATTAAACAAAGACGTGTATTTCAAGGAACTTATCATACCTCCGGGAGAGGCTTTCGTTATAAAGCTCGACAAGTGAAGATCTGTTATGAAATTGAAAGATCTACGCGACATTCGTTTTATACATACATACATATATATATATGTACGTACAATTGAGATTTCGACACCTTTGATTAATATGTTCAGCATAAGTTTGTGATATTTTGTTTCGAGGAATATCGTTGACGTTGCGAACGTTGTACAACGAACGTTTAGATGTAAAAGTTCCTATTAATAGTAAATCAATGAGGAACCACAATGTCCAACAAAAGGAGAACGACGTAACGAGAAACGAAGAAAAAGAAAATAGACGCGGCGTAAAAAGTATGAAAGTAAAAGGGGAAAAGTTTTGTGCAATCCCAACAATTTCAGATACACGCATACTCTCGTACACACACATACACAACACATACACATACACAACACATACACACGGGTAAAATGTGCTCGAACACGAAAATCAAAAGCTCACGATTAAAATCAAATTCTACGTATTGTTAACGTTTTAAATCTCGTTGGTTAATAATGACGAAAAGCACAACGAAAACAACAATCGCGCATTTCACATTCCAAAGAAAGACAGATCATTTCACGTTTGCCTGTGTTCATTTTAATGATCGACGTGTCTAGGACGAGAGATTACTTCGCTATTTTGTACGTCTTTTAATCATTTTGATAATAATAAAGCCGAAGATGCTTGGCGGTTCGATTGATTATTATTCACGCGAACTCACTACGACGGCCGATGGTGTTTCGTGTTTCAACAGAGTACAAGGAATTTGTTATTCGTGTCATTTCGGGTACGATTCTAAATTTACCGATCGGTCGAGAACATACGCCAAATATTTTTATATAAATGAATTTTATCACGCGTGAGCGAACATTGTTCGCAACGCGTGACTTTCACTTGTTTTACACACAATCGTTTTTTGGTACTAATCGAGTGATATTTTATCGAGTATATTCAAATGGTGCTGACACGCAAACGGTAGTCCTTTTTGTATTCTTACTCGACGTCACCACGCGTTCGTGTGTTCCCTCATACATGAATTTTGTATGTTACTATGTTACTGTGTGACCCTGTGTAAATGTACAGTCGGAAACTTGAACACCAAGGTACAAATTTCGCAATACCAAGGGGAGATACAATGTTTATTGTCTGTAACGTGTTCGATGTATTGAAATTTTTACTTTAACGAAACTTTCGATTTTGATGTGGATATTAATGTTCGAAAATAAAAGGAGAAGATGTTACCGGATGATTTCAATTTAATTTTATATTTTCCAAATGTAACGATAGTGAAATTAATAAAAAAAAAAGAAAAAGGAAAATGTAGAGTACGTCTGTAGAGTGCGATTTGTAGAGTGCGCCTCGGTCGAGTTGAGCGCTGCTTTTCTTTCTCGCTAGTACACTTTCGAACAGTTGTTCCTTTATAAGCGGCCACTAAACCTACCTATATCAAGGAGTTCCCTCGAGTAACGCGGCGGAGCCACAATCGGAGTTCTCAGTGACTCTCAATGCTCTGAGGAAAGTCCCTGGACCTTGGACAGAAAGTGTTCGTAGCATCGCCGTTACTAGCCTCTCGTCGTCTTTCTCGAACTTGAGACAGGAAGCTTCGGCCGATCTTTTCGGGTTAGGACGAGAGTGTATTGGTCAGAGGAAAGTAATGCGTTTCAAATCAAAAAATTCTCTCTTTCAATCTCCCTTTGTGGAGAGAGAAACTGAGAATTTGTCCAACTAAACAGGGCTTACTACGAGGGAAAAACTTCTTTTTTTTTCGTTTTTTAATACTACTTGAAATTGTTTGAACCCAATCACACGTATCACACACATATTTTTATCGACAAGAATCAACATTGTTTCAATAACATTGAAATAACGAAGAAATATTCTTGTGAAATTTTATTGAAATTATACTTTCGATACAAAAGATCGTCATTACGTCATAGACTAAATAATAGGTACGTAATAATCTCTGTAAGCACCGTACTTTCGGAATTTGCGTCGTCGAACACATCTGTGCACTTGGCAGAAAAAGTAGAAGTTCAGTTTTGGAATAGTAAAATATAAATTAGACGTAGAAAAAGACTTTCTTTGAAACAGCGTACAACTAGGACGTTTCTAAATTTGGCTCATTATCAAGATGACGCTTCGTTGTTCTTATAGAAGCACTGAAACATGAATACACAGCGTTTAAACTTTCCTTCTGTACTTCAGTTTTCTGCTTCATCCTCACTTACGTCCTTTGCCACTTCTGACAGAGTATTCGCCATCGCAGCCCCCGTTTGTTGCACCATACTGTAAAAATATCCTTTCTTTTGCAATAACACGTACGGATGATCGTATTCCTAGAAAGAATTAATTAATAACATTGTGAAATAAATCTAACTAACTAGATAATCTATATAAATTTTCTTAAATTAAAAGACAATAGCGAATCAGTTGCAAAGTTTGCAGCAAGAACGAGGCAGTAACTTCACTGTCGAGTAGTTCTAACAAACCAACAGAAAAGCAATTGAAAATTAGAAATTGTCTCGCACGTGCTATAAATTCATAATTAAAGTTCCTGTTAATAAACTTTTAATAAACGTCACGTTTCTCTTTTTTGGATTAAAAAAAAAAAAAAGAAATGGAACTGCCTCTTTGTTGCAGCAGTCCCTTCGTTCTAAATTTCTAAATAATCCAACGTATAATTACTACTAGGCAACCCTGGTCCATCACAAGTATCTTATCACTGTCCATTATGGTATTTAACCTATGCGCTATAGTGATTACAGTGCAATCCATAAATTTCTTCCTGACGGTCTGTTGAATCAGGGAATCAGTTTGCGGATCAACGTTAGCAGTGGCCTCGTCAAGTACCATAATTTTGTTATTTCTAACGAGCGCTCGGACAAGGCACAACAGTTGCCGTTGCCCGACGCTAAAATTCGACCCTTCCTCCGACACTTTGCTGTTCAAACCGGCCGCCATTTCTGCGATCGTCTCTTTTAACTCTACTTCCTGCAACGCTGTCCATAAAACATTGTCGGAATATTCCTCGAAAGGATCCAGGTTTCGTCGGAGGCTGCCACCGAACAAAACTGGCTCCTGAGGTATAATACTGATCTTCGAGCGGAAGTCGTGCAACGCAATTTTATCAGTGGCTATACCGTCGATGATAATTTCCCCTTCTATGTATGCCAGCCGGAAGAGGGCGCTAATTAAAGACGTTTTGCCAGCGCCCGTTCTCCCGACAACACCCACTTTTTCTTTGGGCATTATCGCGAAAGCGATGCCGTTCAAAGAGTAAGCACTTTTAGGCCCGTACTTCAGTCGGACGTTTTTGAACTCGACGAGACCTTTCGTGGGCCAATCCTCCGGCGGTTTCTTCTCCGGTATACTGTCCAGAAATGGCTCTTCCTCCAAGTTACTGTACTCCAACACCCTTTCGATAGACGTCATTTGATTCTCCAGTTCACCGGTCTGTCTCATGCCCCATTGCAAAATTCCAATGACCCCGGTCACTTGCGTGATCGCCAAACCAATGTCTCCGGCGATGGCGAGATCATCGAACACCAAAAACATGATCACAATCACCGCTACGTAGACCAAGCAGAATATCTCGATGTAGAGACCGAAAGCTCGTGAAAGGGAAACAAATATGAACCACGTTGAAGTGTGAAGATCCTGACGGTTGTCGAAGTCCTCCGTTACGATCTTCTCAGCTTTGAACGCTCTGATCGTCGCTAAACCTTGCAGCGTTGCGCCCACATGATCGAACACCGGCGAACGGGCTAAAAGTTATTGCTGTTAATCGTTTCGAATTGTCGCCGAATTTTTGCTGATATAATATTGAACTTGCAAAAAGTTCGCGAGATTGATCGATCTTTGCGATCGCGTGGCTACTTACTTGTACCCTCCATTCGTTTGACAGCGCGACTAGTTGTGATGTAGACGACTCGTATGTAATAGAAAAGGACGATGACGAAGCTTGTTGGTATCAACAGCCACGCATTCACCGTAGTAAGGATCACTATGGTTCCCGTGAAACTTAAGAACATCACGATAACATCAAACATGGTAAAAGGCAGTTTCTTGTCGATAATACCGATGTCTTTGGAAAACCTTAAAACAGAAACGATATTATTAATATCGATTACTTAGAAACGATAATGTTCCTTGAATAATGTTCGCAAGTGTTTGGACACTGTATGTAGTTCAAATGAAATTCGTTATTTTGGTCTAATTTTTATTTTTCATATTATTTCACATTGTACTTTAGTCCCAAATTCTGAAGATATAAAAGCAACAAATGATACTTATGCAAATAACAAGAAAGAACGTATTGAAACATTAGAGCGATTGAGATAAACGTTCTTAGTTACAATGTAAATGTTTTTGTAAATGTCACAAAGTGTCGAGTACTCGTTAGAAATAAACACATAACGCCAATGATGCCCGATGAACTTCAATTGGTAAATCATCCAATTATTGCAAAAACTATAAAGAGATATTTTTCCATTATAAACGTTACGAAAAATATTAATCTTTTGATCGACTTGCATTGTCCAACTACTTGCGATAGTTGTAAGCAAACGTGTCGCTGGCGCATGAGTTTTTACCTATTCAATATCCGTCCAGCAGGATTCGTGTTGTAAAAGTACATCACAGCTCGTACGATACTACGGAACATCTGCGTGTGCAGATTCTTCGAGGCTCGCATGCAGACCGTGTAGTACACGAACGTCTGTACAATATAGATGCTGACGATAGATACAGTTATACTACTATAAAAATAAATGATATCCTCGCGAGACAGAGATCCGTTCCATTGAAAATCCATCGTGCCGTTTTCGCTCGTGGTCCACGACGCCATTTCTGTGTTCACCCAGAATGTGAGCAAAAGGTCGCTGCCGTTGGCCATCGATTGGCTCAATACGAAGAGCAACGCCATCAAGAAAAGCAGAAACACGTTTTTACTCGCTTTGCAATAGGCAAGGAAAACCTTACTGGACATTTTCCCCCTCGATCTAGTTTCCGCCACGTTGATAGGTTCCTCTTCCTTGATCGCGTCCTCTTCTTTCTTCGTTTCATCCATCGTTCGCCTCTTCTCCTTGTTGACCTTAGCCTCGTTAGATTCCTTTTTATCCTCGACCTCTTGGAAGATCTTCATGAAGTCTAGGTTCATGCTTTGCAACTCCTCGAAGCTGCCTCTCGCTTGAATGCTGCCGTTGTTCATGACGATTATCTGATCAGCAGCCTTCAAGTACTGTATCTGGTGGGTAACCAGGATCCTGGTCTTTTCCTTGAGGAAGCCACATATGCATTCGTCCACGATACGACTGCCGACGTGCGTGTCGACCGCTGATAAAGGATCGTCCAAGAGGTAAATGTCGGCGTCGGTGTACAACGCTCGTGCCAAGTTGATTCGTGCTCGTTGACCGCCGCTCAAATTGATCCCCCTCTCCCCAACCATGGTTCTGTCTTTGTGCGTGAACAGATCGATATCGCGCGTCAACTGACAGACGCGGATCACCTCGTTGTAACGAGTCTCGTTCATCGGATGGCCAAAGAGAATGTTCTGCCTGATGGACGAAGCGAAAATCCACGGTCGTTGATCTGCGAAGCTTATTCTTCCGCTCGTTTCCAGAACTCCCTCTTTCAACGACAGTTCGCGAAGTATCATTTGCAACAAGCTGCTCTTTCCGGAGCCAATCTGACCAATCACCGCTATGAAACTGCCGGCTTCCACCGTCAAGTTGATATTTTGCAACGTGTCGCTGTCTCTGGACTCGTCCCACTTGGCAGTGACGTCTTTCAAGTAAATAGGAACAGGCTGCGTAGCCTCTTGGGTCTGAATTTTCTGTGCCGTGGAGACTTCAGGGTACATCATGAATTTCTCCAGTCGTTTGACAGACACCAATGCTTCTGCCAGTTGGTGAACACCTGCGCACAATATTTGCTTAATTAATTGCAAACTTTTTCGTGACGAGGAATAAACAAAAACGTGTCGGTAGAAATTTTGGAATGAGTGAAACAAATCACGATGCTAAGAGTTGAATTAGAACGTATGATTAGAGTAGCGTGTAGCTCTTAACTTGATATCAGGTGGTCAGAAAGTAACTTACTTAAAGCGAAACCAATGGTCATAGAACTTCCTAAAATAGTGCAAAATGCTGACATCATAAACACTTTCTCAGCGTTGATATTGTTTCCAGTTAAAACGTACGTTAATATGGCGATAAATAAACTGACTCGCGGAACGTAGATATCGAATGTTAAGCCAAATTGTTCAATGATCGAATACTTTTTTATCACGTTCACTTCTTTCCTGAAAATAGTGTATGTAGTAGTTTGCTGACTTCATTCTGAGAGTTATTCTCTTACCGTCTAGCCTTTTCGACAAGCAGCGAGTACGGCACTTCCCAAACGTACATCTTAATGATCTCTACACCGGCGATAATCTGATTCATCAATCTCAGCCTGTCGTCAGTCTTTTGAGCCGACCCGAGTGTCAAACGCGACACCTTCTTCCCAAAATACACTGAAAAGATAAAATACAATATAAACAAATTCTGGTTCTTGTTCGAAAACTTTTGGGACGTATCAGAATTTCAAAAGGAACAATCATCTCTTCAAAGGAATGAATATTTTGTACGAAATTCTGTAAAGAGTAATTATTCTTTGTATATAATATTCTTATTATATTATTATACTCTTTAGAGCATTGAAACGTTAGTTGATTGTACTATTAAAAAATAATCGTAACGTCATCATTCTAAGCTAAACGATTATCTTATTAATTTTTTTCATACTTACTCTGTAATGGAATACACAATAGAAACGTTGTCATCCCTGTAATTGCACCGAATCCAATCTCGCGGTACATGAGATACGCTATTACAACAACTTGAAGCGGACCAATCCATAAATAATGAATACTAAAGACAAAGTAATCGAGCCTATTAACGTCGTTGCTTAAAAAGTTCACCATCTGAAGACAGAGGATGAAACAGTGGAATATAAAGACAGAAATGAAACTAAAATCATATACAACAAACCACGATTAACTTCTGTTCCGTTACCTGTCCAGCAGACGTTTCATTTTCAAAGACAGAGTTACACAGTTTAAGTATCTTTCTGTAAATCAAAGCGCAAGAAGCCACTCGAACTTTCATTCCCACGTGCGTGAGCGTCTGTAAGGCCCAATGGATAATCAGAGCGTCTACGAAAGGCAAAAGACAGAATCCTGTGGCGTAATAGTATATATTATAGCCCCTGTCTTGTCTGTTTCCTGAGAAATAACGTAGCAACCCCGCGAGGAAGAACGGATTTGCGATCCTAAAACGAGAAAAAATAAGATTCATTTCTCTCCCGTTTTCTTCTTTTTCTGCTTCTTTTTCATCTTTGGAGCTTTCTCGCCCTTCGCTTGGCGAATCTTGCAATAAACATAGTAGCTCGGAGAAATTTCTGGTTTTCACTGTTTGAAAAATGCATCGTCCTCAAGAAAATGTACCTTATATAAATATATTCTCTTAAACTCGCATTAATAAATTCTTAAATTCGGGACAACAATGTACAGCAATATCGTATTGAATCGCATTATATACTTTGTTATTCTCTATATTTTTAGTGGAAATTTTTCTGTTATTTAGTCAACCAGAAATTTCTGCGTGTTGAAAATAATGAAAACTATAACATGCACTTAAGTCGAGGAAGACATTCACTTTGATCTAATGCTAGTACACATGTAACAAGCTTCTGATTACATCGATTATAGATTTGCACATTGATTATAGAATTACCATTAAACTGTTGTATTTGTAACCGTACCGTATAACGAATTCTAGAACGAATAAGCCTAGTCCAGTGAGCATGACTGTTTTACCGAAGCATTTGTAGAATACCCTAAACAAGCTTGGCTTCAACTTGTCCTTCTTCTTCTCGCATCGTTTCACCTCGTTCTCCCAATTTTTCACGATTTGCTGGCCAAGGTAGCTGCTCTTGTCCTCTCGTAACGGCGAGTACAAGTCTTCCTCTTCCAATTCTTTCTTGTAGCCGACAATCAACAGCTTGAAGGTCCACCTATTTGTTGTTACAATTAATATCCACGCGACTGACGACGAAACTTTGAGAAATTTGAACGACGAAAAGAATATATAACGCAATTATAATATATAATAATACATAACGTATATTATGGAGGTGTCTTACCAAAAAGTAAGAATGGACAGCACATTGGCATTTTGACGCGGATTTTTCACTTCTTTCCTCTGATCTTCATCCATTTTCGCATGTGTAACCGTTCTTGATCATCTCAGTATTTTGATCAGTATTTTAAAAGATTCTGCAATATCGTTTCTATCTCATTGAATGAAATGATTAATTGCAATACTCTTCGTTATGATTCGATATTAATATTTATAATTCATATTTATACAAATACTGTTACATAATTATCATTAACATATTATCAACTGCTAACGTACGTAGTTATTTCTGGTATGCAAAATATTTGATATTCGTAAAATAGTATTAATTTATAAAACATTTAGAATATTTATCTATATAGCATTGATGTGCATGTATATACATGTATAAGTTTTTTATTAATTACTAATTCGTCGTCTATTTTGAAATGAACATTTAAAATAGACGACAACTACATGTTCATTGCTTTTTGTCAAATATAATTCCATTAAAATTACGTAAAATTATGTCTTATCTCGCACTATTTGTCTCTTTAAACTTTTTTCTGTTGGTTAGAGACGGAGAATATGTTTGAAGGATACGTCAAACGCGTCTAAGACATAAAATCTAATTAAATAAATAAACGCACTTAAGTATCTGACTCATAGATAAATCTCGTATTTTATTTAGCTCTAGTCAGATCGTGCGCCATATCTGAGTTTTAATTAGGCTTACTAATAAGATAAGGAAAAACAAAATCGGTCTGTGTAAGATATTCGAGAGTTCTTTCATCATTGAAGTCTTGATGTGTCGAAACCAAGAATTTTTAATTCTCTTCCTCTCTGCCGAAAATCTTATTTTTTGCAAAAAAGATTTTACTTAAAGTTTGACTTAATCGAGAACTGCCCGAAACTTCAATGAAAGATTGAATATTTGCAGAAAGAATTTTAATTGACGATTAAGTCCGGCTTATTCTTCACATTTGTTTTCCAACGTTTTCCGATGAAAATAATCTCGTCTACTTTCAACATTTCGCCGACGTTGTTCAACAACAATATCCACACAGCACAGATTTTATCGATTGCGGAGTAAATTTATAGAACAGTGAAAATAAAAATCGAGATTAATAAAAAGGGACAATAACGTGTGATCTTACGCAAAGTGCACGCAGCTTGCCACTGTTTTGTGTGATTTATAAGCGAGAACAAGCGCGTTCACTGATTTTTGAAACTGGTTTATTTTCCTCGTCGTTTATCGCGCGAACTTTTATCACGAAGCAATGCCACATAAAAAGCAACTGTGCTATATACGATTACAGAATGACACAAAAAAGATGAAGAAAAAAGAAAAGAAAATAGACAATATAATATAATCTTCACTTCTCGGATGACTTGAGACTGAGTCATCCGCCATTGACAATCTAAAGAAGTCTCGATGCGAATGCTTAATTTCTTTTTTCGAACTTGTCGTACTATCGTTTCATTTTTACCAATTCAACGATTCGCATATTCGATCTATTAAAAATGTGACGCGCCTGAAGAATTTGTAATTCTTCCACGAATTTACAGTTGGAAAGTAAAAGGAAAAGATCGACGCAAGCAGTGAGTTTATTTGTCTGAATCTTTGAACAACTAATTCGTGTCATCAATTCTGAAACAACAAAAATTCTATCATTTATCAGAGATGACAAATTTGAAACAATATTTAACCCAAAGGCTACCGTGAATTTCAAAATTAAATTACAAAAGGAGGAAGCTGTGTTTATAATATTTATAATTATTCGTATATATTTTTATAATCAATTGATACAATCTTCGTCTGCAATTTGTTACATCGAATCGAATCAATTGCTATCTCATGGAAAAGGATTCAAAAATTTTTAGTTTTCAATTGTAAAGAAACGAAAGGAATTTGGTGCAAAGTACGAAAAAATAGAGAAGATGAAAAGGAAAGAAGAGGCAAATTTTCGTCATCCGTTTCGACGAAACGCCTTCATTGCAGTTTGTCCTTTATGTGTGTGCGCGTGTACGATTACAGAGCTGTATATCATACGGAAACTTTTTGCATCATCATTAGTTCTTCTCATTTATCAGTACACGTGTGTGTATCATAGACTACGTATTCAAGGTTGTTGAGTCCTTCACCGAAAAACATAATTTCTCACTTCCGTCTAAAGAACGATTTTTCGCGGAATTTCCTCTCACACGTTCGTACGTATTTATTACGTAGAGTCGATTCCATACAATTTATACTTGATAAAACTCACTTAGGTCCAATCGAGGTTTATAAATATCAACACTCACGTTCTGTTTGTAATATTTTTCATACATTCGTACTTCACTAACTCGTATATATTATTATTAACTTAATTAACTATATTATTATTAACTCAATTATAGATTAAAGTTAGTCTAAACACGTCTCATTAGTTATTCCTTGAATCATCTACGATTCGTTAAAACTGTCGCTCCTAAAATTTGAGATCTATAGGCATGTTTCTCGAAAAAAGAAATCTAACAATCAAGTAATTGTTGATCAAGTATTTCTCATTTTGCTTCTGAATGATTTACATGTCAAATAATGAATGTTATCAGCGAACTATTTGCTGAGGAATTATCTCAATGCACCTGAGGTAGAATCGCAGACGAAAATAGATTTAAATTGCAGCGAGAAAAGTTGGCCGAAACTGATTCATTAATCCACAGACCAGCGTGAAATTTAACTGTTTCTTACTTGAAAAGTAAATTTCCTTTATTGTCTTGTATCGCGCATATTTTTTCATAAATATCGCCCATCTTTCTCAGCTGAATTCTAAAATTTCAAGTTGGATTTGTCTTTGAATGAAAATTCCTAGATCTTTAAATTTATTCTAAGTTGAATTTTCACAGCTATACTTACTGAAAAGAACATGTTACAGAATATACATATTTTAAAATTTAAAATTCTTTCATATTCAGAAAGAGAACATTTTCACCGCTGATTCTTCGTCTTATTTTTTCTCAGTTTAAATTTTAGAAGAAGAATCGTTCCAGTAACTAAAACGTTCGTCATTGAACAAATTCTTTGCCTGAATCCAAGAGCTCAACGTGTGCTTGGCTTACTGATCGCGTGTGTCGAGTTACGGATTCGTAATATGTCTTTTCCTCGCCAAAGAACAAAGTGATATACTGAAAATGGCAACGTGGTTGATAGAAATGGGGAAGCTGCGCGACAATAAGGCAACATGTGGGACCTTGACTGTTCATTTGGTACATGAAAGATTAGTCAAATATACCGAGAAATTTTCTTTCAATTGATCCTTGACCCAACCACGATTAATTTTGATTCCAGTTAATCGTACGAAAAAGATCCATTTGGTCCTTTGGAATGGACAGAGCAATGGAAAAATACCGACGATTCGAATTATCGAATGAAATTCTAACAGAGATTAATTAATTATTAATCGAGCATTTCGTTTCGAAGATATTTTGTTCAATACTCAGTACTCAAAGTTCACGCACAGAGAGTATAAATATTTTTACATCTATCTAGGAATCTCTTTTCTGACTTTATTTGAAGCATCACCTTCTCTTTCGATGAAAGAAATCTTTTCAAACAATTTCCTGAAGGACACGAATGGTGAATTTTTCAATATTGATCTTTCAATTGAATCTTTAATTACAATTATAACTTTCAATTGAAAGTATTGACACTTTCAGTCCTGTACTACCATTTACAACAAATAAAGAACAAGAATGGTGAATTTTTCAATATTGATCTTTCAATTGAATCTTTAATTACAATTATAACTTTCAATTGAAAGTATTGACACTTTCAGTCCTATACTAACATTTACAACAAATAAAGAACAAGAATGGTGAATTTTTCAATATTGATCTTTCAATTGAATCTTTAATTACAATTATAACTTTCAATTGAAAGTATTGACACTTTCAGTCCTATACTACCACTTACAATAAATAAAGAACACGAATAGTGAATTTTTCAATATTGATCTTTCAATTGAATATTTAATTGTAATTATAATTTTCAATTGAAAGTATTGACACTTTCAGTCAAATAAATATGACTTTTTTATATTAATTTCATTTCGCGTATCTCTTCATTAAAACCCATTCGTACAAACTTCATCGGTCGTACACGTGCATCGAAAGACTTGACACGAATCAACACCGTATTATCACGTCTGATACACGGATCAATGAACGTGTTAATGTCACGAATAAAATATTTGCATATTGTGCACATCTGTAATATCTGCATTTATTCAAAGAAATCATTTATATTCGTATTTACCTAACGAAGTTACGCTTCTTTCGAAACACTAACAATAAGATCGGAGTAATTGTTCCAACACATGGCTTAAAGTAGCAAATTTCAGACGTTCGTGTAACACACATCACAATGCTCGGCGGAGCAGAATCAATTTGATCCAACGCTCGATATCTTTCCATTTCAGGGACACTTCTCCATCCATTCTGCCTTCCCACGGGATACAAGCGACGCTGAAACTAATTTGAATAAATCCAATTTTCCTATCCGCCGCTTGTCTCTGCTAACAGTTCAATTTCAACAAACGTTTCGCGACAAAACACGCTAAAAGCGCCGTGCTGCTCGCTAAATTGCTCGTCATCCGCTTTTCCCTATCTAGGTACCCCATTAGAAAAGATCACGTCCAGTTAATTGCTTTACTCCAGCGGAAGTAAGTTCCAAGTGCGTTTAAGCCTGTTCGTTCGATATAATCGCTCGACTAGGACTAGAGACGCAAGTTCGAGAAACAAAACTGTAATCGACGTCAATTTTACAGTCTGAATTGCAACAATCGAGTAAAAAAGAAATTATCCGAGCGACAGTTGTAAGATAACAATTGGGTGAAACGTGATGTGTCGAACGACTCAGCTAACCATCAATTTTCCGTAAAAAGTAAAATCGTTGATCGATCACTGACGTGAAATGCAGTATAGATAACGGTAGTCGGTAGATAATGGAGCCACAATTCGATTGAACGACGGAGTACTGCGATGAACGTAAGACGTGCTCTGTGTATTTATTTTGTATTCGTTTCAATTTATCGTTCGTTCACACGGACGCCTTCCAAGTGATTCCAGAAGGAGGTTGAAGTGTTTTGATCATTTTTAGAGAGAGTATCGTTATACACGTATAATATGACGGCTTTTGTGAAGATCATATTTTATTACAAAGATATATCGTGTCACAGCACGAGGATTGGATCTTTGTATTTAATTTAGATCGAAAGATTTAGTTTTCCTCCGATGATTGACGAGTGATTTTGGAAATTCGTTTTCATAGTAGAAAAGATTATTTGTAATTAGTGTGGCAAGGCTCATGTATTATTTGCAACATTATAGTACTCTTGATATAATTGACTTATTTTTAATAATAACTTACTAATACTAACTTAATAATATTTGAAATTGATAACTGACTTATTCTATAATACTTTACATCTGATATATTTGACGAAATTTCAAAAGAACTGTTTTTGTTATGACTGTGTGAAGGGACTTTTACGCGTTTCACTAAGCGAACACTTCGTACACGTAACACAAGATGTGACGGGACTTTTACTAAGCAAACACTCCGTAGGAGAATTGATACACTTCGTATACGTTACGTTTAGCGTACGATAATTAATTGTACAATCTCTTAATTAGTCTTTAATGGATCTTCCGCTATTTGTACACGTCTCACAGTTTGATACGCGAACAATTTCGTGAAGATGGAGGATTTGACTCGGCAGAGAGAGCCGGTCAGCAAATTCTTCTCTCTAGCCGTCTTCACACGGGTGATGGGCTAGTAAATTCTTTTCTTCAGCCGTCCTCGCACGGTGACAAGCGAATAGTTGACCAGCAAGTTCTTCTCTTTGGCCGTCTTCACAACTCATACGATATTTCTATTAACGGTATTAATGATTCAGTAACGACAAGGCCTCTCGATACATAAAAACTTTCTCTTTTCTATATTTCTTTTTACTTTAATCTAGGAACCTTTGGAAATTTATTCATTTTAGAGATTTTCGTGCAAATAACGAGTTCTAGGATCTTGAATTAATTTTAGTCGTAGACGCCATTCTTATTCTCATCATCATCATCATCATTATTAAACATAATTTTAGGCTCTTGCAAATGGTGTCGTTTTCAATTAAATTACATATTGTTATTATCGTCATTACCACGAAGTAATACAACTGTCATTTCGTTTGATATTTTAGTATACAAAATGTCACGGACAACTAAATCTATTCAGCCATTCTTGTTATTGTCGTCATCATTATTACTAGATCCTTGCAAATGGCGGCGGAGTTGTTTCCAGTAAAATTACAAAATTACTGTCACTACAATTGTTATTCTCATAGTCGCTGTTAAACACATGTCGTTGTCATTGCCGTTATTATTTCGTTTGATATTCCAAAATCACAGGCAGCTAAATTAAATTGCAACATTCACGCGTCACAGGGACACACGAACGAAAAAGTGAGAGACGTGTTCTTACTGAACGAACGCGTCTTTGGGATATGCGACGCGTGGCCGTTAAGAAAAAGGTACGCCAGATTCATCATGTACATGTCCTATCTCAGTGTTCACATGGTCATAATGTACATGGACCTAATCGAGGCGTTTGGCAACCTCGAATCAATGGTGGAGAACATTATAGACACGACCGTGGTCACGGCTACTTATTTCTTGTTATTTTTACTCCGATTCAACAAACTGATCGAGCGGGCGATCGTCACTGTGAAGCAAGAGATAACCACGTGTAAGTTCGAAACGTTGGAGGAGATGCGCTTGTACCTCGCGTATCACAAGATTTCGGATAAATTTGGTAGATACGCTGTTTCAACGACCTTGGTGATAGCAACTCTCTGGTATCTCACACCTATACTACATCTGTCGAAGCCTCGATCAGGTATTTGACTAAATGACAATTTAATCGTTACAAATAAAATCTCTGATCTTGATAAAATCAACGGTATCGTTTTGTGACAATATTGTCGTGTACGCGAGGATACACTCGAGAAAAATGAGAAAAATAAAATAACATTCGGGAATGTACTAACACGTAGCTGATCGGCACAATCGGATAGAAGGTGACTTTGAAGATGCAGAAACCAAGTTTCTTTCGAAAAGAAAGAATATTTGGAGTTTAATTTATTCAAAAAGTATCGCTTAAAGTTGGTCACATCTTTCTTTTCGATTTATCTTTCTCATGTATTGTGTAATTATCTCCTTTCCGGTTGTAGCATTGGTTGCGCACGCGATATCCTATGTAATACCTACTGTATAATATTACATGAAAATGCAAATGCAAGTGAATGTAGAAGAAAAATGAACAATCTCGTCCATGTGATATCATTTCAGGGCAAGATAACGGATCATCGAGTGACTATAAGTTGCCTTTTCGTTTTCACGCTTTTCTCGATTATCAGGACGACTTTCAGAACTTTGTTATCATGTATCTGTACCAGTTTCCGCTCTTGTTCATAGCGTTAAACCATATAAGCGCCATCAGTATATTAGTCAATCTGGTGTTACACATCTGCGGTAAATTCTCAATATTGTCGTATCGCATACGAAACATCTCCACGAATGCAAATGTTCATTTAGACGATGTGATCAAAGAAATCGTGATCGCGCATATAAAACTGACAACGTGAGTATTTGAGCATTTTATATCGATGTCGTTTCACTGTTTTCACTTCTGATACGCTTGAATAACTCGAATTAAATGAAATTAAACTTCGAACTGAATAAATGTATCTCGGTGACAAAAGTAGGTAAAAATATAATATAATAGAGGAAAAGATATAAGAAGATGGAAGGATGAGGCACGCGTAAATAGCACCTGATAATATCTCTGTTGTTTTTAGAAAAGTTATTCAGTAACAAAAGGCCCTTGATGTAATGATTTCTTGGTAGCCGGAGGATTCCAAGGTCACCTCCTATATTATTTTATCCACTAATCAACACAACTCGACATTCTCTATAAACACTATTAGTTTAGGAGATATTTTATATATTTTGCAAATAATTTAATTTTAATATTATTTTATATCGGAACCTAACCTAAACCTAAACCTATTAGAAGTTTGGAAGATATTTTAATTCTGCAAAATTTAATTCGAATAAAAGAGACGGAGACAGTATTTTTTTCTTCATGTCTCTAAAAACAACGAAGATAATTAGGTGTGCTCGTTGTATGTGCTCTATCCTTTATATAGCGATATTCAGATAAATCAAAATTTACAATATTTGTAATATATAATTTATAACACATGTACAACTAATATTTTATTAGTTGTATATTACTAATAACAATGATTATATTAATTTATACTACTAATAATAATTATCATTGCGATCTATTTATATTAATATTTAAAATCTCATATAGAACAGTGAATTCCATCAATTCAGCCTTCCAAATTTTCCTTCTGCTGGAACTGTCGCAAACAAGCATTAGAATGGCTGTCCTCATATACATGATGCTTCTAGTACGTTCACCTAATCACAGTTATCGTTTACATTGTCGATCGTGCAATACTTGCCTCGCAATCATCGAAATCGCAGTGTCGAATCGAAAAGTTTTAAATTAAAAATTTCTGAACATGCTCGCGTACACATTTTATTTTTTCATTTATTGATCGACGTAGAAGTTCAATTTGTACGATACAAAATGTTACGTGAATATTTTGCGAATGCCCCCCCCCCCCTCTCAGATTCTAACTCGAGCTGATTTTCAATTTTCAGAATCCATCGGGAAGTTTCATAAACACTTTGACCTACGGTTTGTACGTTTCAATAGTCGTGTCAATGTTGTACCTATACTCCTTCGTAGGTGAACAACTGTCGAACGAAGTATCTATTATCACATGCAGTAGAGTGCAAAGGTCCTCGACCAGATAGATCTTCGACGAGGAGAATAACTCTTAACGGAATTACAATCATTTCGAGCAAAAAGATTCTTAGTAAAGACTGAAGACTGTTCGTTTATTTATTATTATTAAGCAAAAAAAGCATCCGATCGTGTCAAAATTGTTTGCAATTTTGTCGACTCTCGTTCGAGGCTCTTCATCGAGGTTTTTCAATTTTTCATTCGTCAGTATTAATCTTCAGTTCTTTTTTTTTTTTTTTTTTCATTTTAAACTGCGAACTTGTATTTTACGATCGTGTGCTCGTGATAAGAGTAGAAATGACAAGTAAGTCGTTCTAGAGATACGCATATGCATAAGCAAGCATTTATTTGTCACGATATGTGTTTCGTAACAGAAAATTAAAACGAGCTAACTGTAATCCCTCTGGAAATCGTAATATCTGTCTGCCCGGATACTTTTGCACGCATTTTTTTCAAACGATCGTACGAAAGAAACGAAAGCACGTGATGAAAAAATTCATATTCAGTCGACGAAAGTGAGCGAAGCGTTCTACATCACGGATTGGAACGATCTGTCGGTCCGCAATCAAAAGTTATTCCTTCTGGTTATGTCCGTTGGCCGACGAACTTTGCACGTCACTGCTGGAAAGTTTTACATCTTCTCCTTACATGGCTTTATCGGTGTAAGCAAATATCAAAATACATATTGCGCCTGTCTTTGTTAATTCTTCATGCCTCTTACGTGTGCTGAATAATTTTGTACACAGAGTGTTACAAACAACTGAAAAAGATGTATTTGTAGGATCGAAAACAGTGAGAAATTCTTATGCAGAAAATTGTCGTTTGGAGACTTATTTTTCAAATCGTAATTTGAACAAATTTTGTTAAACAACAAATTACATTGCAAGAAATATATTCCAAATTTTCGTTGCAAATTCATATTTCTGAGAGATATTTAAAAAAAATATTTATATAAATAATATATAATATAATATATACACATATATATATATACTATACAATATATGTAATTAAAATAAAAGCGCTATATGTTTCATACAGATTTTCGTATCACGTGCATTTCGCGGTCTAATTATAGTATTTTACGCTGGAATGAATCAGCTGTGCAAGCTGTTTCTCTTTGTTTTTCACTCACGCTTCCTGTTTCTTGCTCTAACAAAGAATCCACAAACCGAAACGAATGTCACTGAATCTACAGTTACTTTTACTACCTGACTTCTATTCACCGCACCGACCTTTAGAGTCGATCCTACAAATATCTCTCACAGGTATCATAACAGTCAATGTTATTCGGTCATTATGTTATTATACTTTGTGAAAGAAAGAACCGAAACGAGTTTTGCGTAGAAATAAAATCTTGAACTCGAGTATACTGTGTGAATGTGTATGATCATTATCATATATCAAAGAGATTTTATTATTTCTTATGCGTTTTATGTTAACAGATTATGAAAACCTCGTTTGGATACGTTTCTCTTTTACGAGCTCTCATCTGATGCGACACAAAGACTGTATCACAAACTAAAATAGTCCAATCATCGTTCTTATGTGATTGAATATTGTTTAGAATAAATGTTTTAAATTAACATTACAGTGCTGTGTTCATTCATAATTTATGTGAGAAACTACAACGCATAGAAATTTAATATAAGTAAATTTATAATTTATGTTGAATAAATAGATGAATTACTCTGTTTTTAGGAATTAACAAATTCTAGATTTCATGATTTTATGCTAAACAGATACTAATCAGATGATGGAAAAACATAATGTTTCTTTGTAAACACTTGTTTCATTGCCATGTCTGTTATTAATACTAATGTAAAGAATTTTGTCTCCATTATGTTAGCTCTCATCAGAATGAAGAATACAATGAAAAATCAATGAAATCAATGAAACTATAAACCACGTGCATATATTATTTGTAATGTTCTGTACTCATGATATATCACAAATTACATATATTAACATATTAATATATATGGACAAATTGAATAGATCAACGTTTGTTAAATACTAGAAAGTCAATATGGTTACACTTCAACGACTTATGTTTCACATTGAGCACATTTTCTATATTTATACATAATGGATTCTTCGATAATGGCTGTACGATCTACAAGGTTAACTACAAAATAACAGGTACAATTTATAGAAATAATTGTCTGGAGAAACCATCAAAAGTTTCTGTTAAAGATAAACGAACCTACAATATTGAAAAGAACATTGTGAAATATTTTCGTACGATACAAAATAAAAGAAGAGAAAATAAAAATAAACTGAATACGATGAATCATTTCGAAAGTATCTATAGACCTGAAGAAAAGAGAAACGTAATTGCGATGGTTAATGGAAAATCGCTGAAAATGGTGAAGTGCCAGTCGTAAGATAATAATTGAATGAAATTGTAACGAAGCACGTGGCCGTGATACGCGTCAATTATCGCATGAAATTACCGATTTATCGATTGCTCGTACGAAACAACAGTCGCATCAGTATCGCAACTCAATTAAATAATCGTGAAACGATCAAACGTAATTTTACGTCGTTCTTCTTTTTATTAACTTTATTTAGAAGAAGAAAGAATCTTTCGATCTAAAGCATGAACAATTGAAACATCAAGTTTCGAATTCGTGACTCTCAAAAGAAAATTAATTCCCAAATGTTTCAAATCTTGCTAGTGTTTGTAACTTATATTTTTTAATACAATTTTTCGTCACTTATATTTTTACTTATATTATTATATTTTACTTATATTATTTTACGTTACTTATATTTCCTCAAAGAAAGTTAATTCCTAAATGTTTCACATCTTATTAGTGTTTGTAACTTATATTTTTTTATACAATTTTTCGTCACTTATATTTTTACTTATATTACTATATTTTACTTATATTATTTTACGTTACTTATATTTCCTCAAAGAAAGTTAATTCCTAAATGTTTCACATCTAGTTAGTGTTTGTAATTTTTTTATTATAAAAATAGTATAAATAATAAAAATAGTATAGGTCTACGGTATTAACACACACGCATACACACATATATATATATATTAAAAATGGATTTTATATTCATCATTTCATTTTATATTTTATTTCCAAATTTTGTTTACTTTACCAGAGGCGTCGTATCTTTTAAATTTTGTGGCATCACGTGTTTCCAAATTTCTATGTGCAGACAAATTTCCACGTGGTTTCGCGTAATTAAATCTTCACGATCTGCAAATATTTAAGCGATTCCCAAATTTTCGAATCAAATCTTCCCATCTCGAAATTTTCACACAACCTCTAGCACTCTCAGTTTCACAACCAAATTTCCAAGTACATATCAAATCGTTCGTTTTCACGTATAGTTGCACGAATTCCCATTTGTGCAATCAAATTTCGACGTGCAAACCAACTCTCCGTGCGACACTAAACAGCAACGATGTACTTCGTCGAGCCTTCTATCAAGGCTCTCATATCGCTCGCAATTCTATTTCTCAGTTAATATAAATGTATCGTTGTATCAATTGTATCTGTTATCTGAATTAATGAATCTACGTTCGTATGTATTTTTTAGACGAGAGCGAGGCACGCATGAATCGCACGGGATACAATATGCGTCGTCGAGAAGTTAATTGAAATTTTATCAGGCTCGATTGCAAGTCAGATTTACGACATTTATTTTCAGCGCAGCTCGTGTCAACGCACTTTTCCTGGAGACGAATGTCTAGACAAACATTCGCCAGTCTTTTACCGATTTTTCGACCGACATTCCGTCGCAGACAGACAGAATTTACATGTGTTTGGCAAATAAACGGTAAGAATATCGATCACGAAACTGTATTGCTTCCTTTTTTTTTCTCTTATCGATGAGTACGAGTTCCATGCGCTGATTACACGACTGAACGTGATCTTCGTATAATTACGAATACAATTTTCACGTGTTGCCCGAATTAAGGAGCAATTTTCTCTTGGTCGAGATGATTTTGCGAAGAAAACATAATAATATTGGCAGATTTATTAATAAATGTGGTCCCAACCAACTGAAAAAGTTTTG
>KQ435742.1:1866010-1877827 GCA_001276565.1 Melipona quadrifasciata
TTAACAAATTGATATTAATATATTACAAATTAAAATTAAGTGCAAACATCATTCTTCAAATTTAGTTTGCAATTCGTCACTATTTATATCATCTTTTTGTAATAAACAAACTCATTCAACAAAGTTCAATTCAAAATTAAAAATCATTTCTTGAAAAATGAACATTGATCGTATACCTCTGTGACAGAATTGGGAAAATCGCTAAAAAGTGAAGATGATCGGTTTGGCGTCTGTTCAATTTCATCTATTATATATTGTATGATCTTATATCCTGTAAACAGTACATGATTATCGTAAATTTTCTCTCAATCTGAAACGTTTGATTTTCCAACGTCATTTTCCGCTCGTGTTTTAGCTCAAGCTTACAGATCGATAGATGAATTGATCGATTCCTGTCATACCTCTAAGAACACGTCTAAAGGCGTCTCCACGCTCGAAAGGCAGCTACAGTTGCGACAAAGAAAATTAGTAGCCGGCTGGTAAAAGTCGACGGACGAATGTTCACGTAAAACTGATTGATAGTCGTCATGAAATTGCAAAAATCACAGCTGCCACGAACCAAGAAGTAAGTACCAATCGATGAGAAATCGCAGTTGTCGTGACTTTTAACTTTCAACGGAGGAAGAAATATAATGGAACAAGGAAAGAACAATTTCGCATCTTGTGTAAGATTTTCAAGAGCGATGTGGAGAAAGATTGGAAAATTTGTCGAATACAGAAATTGAAAGGTAACTGATATATGCAGTGACAAAAAAATATGTAAGGATGAAAAAATACCAAAAATTTTGCAAAACGAAATTATTATATAATTGACAAGAATAATAAGAAAATATACGGTGATTCAAAAAATTTATCGAATTAACCCAATCAAACTTTGTTTTCTAATTTCTATTGAAACAAATCAGAGGACCAATTTATGGGATTTATTTCAATAAACGTAATTTATACAAAACGTGATTTATTTTCCATATTATAATTTGCTCAAAATTTGTTCGCAATTTTGTTTAAAATTTGAGTACGATCAATTCTCTTTGTCACTATAAATCACTTTCAACATGGATCATAAATGTTATAAAAAGTTTTTATAAAAATTGCAAATCTTCATATATACAAATATTAATTTTCAATTTTCCGTTGTCTTTAATAATATTTCTAACTCGACGTTTCTAAAGACTTTTGAAACAACGTGATTATGGATATCTATTGTTATAATACTGTGTTTATTACAGTTTACTAATGCCTTCAACGAAATTATAAATGTTAAATTTGTACAATAGAATGAGATGATATGTTACGTAAAAGTAAAGTTAGAATTAAACGCTGCCAATTTGACCTTAATTAAAAAGATTGGCTGAATCTATCACAATTATATATGTGTGGATGTATATTAGATACATACTTTTACTAATGGAGAATTGATTTGTTGGGAAACTCAAAAATTACGTTTATTTATGCCTTTATTTAAACTATCGTTTCTGTTTACTTCATATAAACTATAAATATGTATAAATATAATTTAAGATGGTATTGCAGGTTTCAAGAAGAGATGAGAGATTCCCTGAGATCTGATATATTTTCTTATATTATTTTATAATATCTCGTCGAAAAATTTATTTTTCTCTTGCCTGTGCATTTGGAATATGTCAAAAGTAATCTAATGATACAAAACTTTAGTAAGAATGTCATAGCTGACTTAATGTCAGACATAAAGGGTTAAACATAACTATATTTCTAAAAATTTTCTATTTTTCCATTCTTATTAGACCTATTAACTTATCGCAGCAGATCAATAATATCTAACTATCCTAAAAAAATTTATCCAGATAGATAAAGAACTTATTAAGAAGAAGTTATATCTCGAAATATTTATAGGATACGAACGTAATGTTATTCTTTCTTTAATATATTGACTTTCAATAACAATTTGATCGATGAGCATTAACAAATTTAAATTCATGATATGAAATTCCTGTGAAATGAATAAGTCACTAACACAGAAAACGCTAACAAATATGAACTATCAGTGCAAAGTAATCAGAGAATAAATCGTTGCATAGTTATTCCTAATTCTATTGTCCTCGCTTCAACGTTTTTTACACAAATATAGATAGCTTTAGAAATTTAAATTCACATCGTTCACAAAATATAAATTCCTTGTTACAAAAATTCAGTTTATTAACACTAGAATTACCAAAGTGCTGAAAATGACAGATTTATAATTTTTCTTAGAAATTTTATAGATTCGAGGCAATTTTTAGAGATTTAAATGATTTTTCGTAAAACATATAAATAAATGTTCATGTACTCTATTACAAAGTATTATAAAGTTTTTTCTGTTTCTTTTACTATAGCTTTTCTGACAGAGATTTCACGCTTTAATCTCGTCGATAGTTCTAGCATTGGTAATGCGATTCGTTCGAAATTGAAGAGGTTAAAGAAACGTTGACATAAAATTATTGATGCACTACATTTTCCACGTTGTTTAGGAAATCTGCGCGAATCGTTAGGTTAGTTGACTTCAATTCAATATTTTCGATGAATTTAACGACTCGACACTATGTCCAACAGATCGACTTCAAAAATTTAAGAAACCGAATACGTATCTCTCTGACCCATTTCTTTTTTTTTAAATCTAACTCTACTCTTGTCAACAGATCAGTTCCGAAAATCCAAGAGAATCCGAGTACGATAACTTTTTGTCTAACGTTATGACTTAAACATGTGTCAAATGTTGCAAATTTCATAGAAAAAATGAAAACTGGTATCGTTAATACGTAACAATCGTCGAGAAAATCATAAAAACAAACACAGTCCTCACCTAGTCCAAACTAGGGTTCGGTGTCACCACGAAGTATGTTCAATAAGTGACGCTGCCAAATTGTTTCGAAGCACTTCGCGTCATCCAAATTTTCCGCGTAATCACAATGCGTAATGACGTTTTACCAACTGAGGAAGGAGTAAAATGTTGAAACCTTTATATATACCGCGGCCGACAACTAGCGTGTGGAGTATTGATCAAAGTAATACGTTTACTTTCCTGTTATCGTTGGAAATATTATCTGATTTCGTCTCTCCTTCCAACGCATGGCGAGTGGCCATTTACCACTACTATTGCGCATGTGCTTCATTCGGCGAGCTATTTTCCTGCAGGGCTTTTGAGTCACGAATTACTATATCGAAAGTATTCGCTTTGTACGTTTCAAGGCAACGAACTCTCAACTAGAGGATACATCTTGGGAGAAAGTCAATCGTGCAAAGTGTTCGCAACTTCTAGCACTGCGCGAACGAGTTTTGTTACGCTATCTGTGAACAGAAAATGAAATTATGTACATAGAGAACGAACAGACGACGGTGATTGTAAATGTAAAGCGGTTCTTATGATTTTAGGTAGATTCTTTACTTACTTTCAGTGATTTTTCTCATGCTTCATTAGCACTGTAACGAGCTATTGTGCAGCCATTGTGATTACGTTGGTATAATTTGATGATTTAAGTTATTATAACTTTTAAAAAATCGTACCATGAACTTTAAAAGTTAATTGTAAAAGGGAAACTTCAACCTTTGTCCATTGTAGACGACCAGTTGATTGAAAATTTTTTTTTTAAAAGATGTGTGAATTTTTGAGAGAGAAATCATTTTTACTCGCCTCAAAATTTTTGGAAGAAACGAAAATTATAGACACTTTAAACTGCTATAATTTCATAAAGGAATATGAAGTTTTTACTTCTACAATACTGAGTTCATTTCATCCAAAGATGTTTTCACATCAAAAGGATAACATTTCTTTCTCGAAATTTTTGCAAATTAATTAATATACGTCTTTGCGGATACGAAAGAAACTTTTTTCTCAACTAAATCAATCTTAAAATTTGTTGTACGATTTTTTAAAACAAAATTATAATAGTTAAATATCGACAATTTTTCACTGCATATTGGGACTTATAATACATATTGGGAAATACAATACATACAGGAATACATGTAGATGAATGGTTGTAAATTACATGATAAAAGGTAGCATGAAGTTTACTCAATTTCACACAGTCAACACGAAGCATTTTTTCGTAACGATCTTCATTATCAAAAAAGTTTATTATTCATAGCTGAGGTGACGTGTGGTACATACATGAGGTTTCCGACTACAACAAGTCCTATGATTTCACGCAAATACTATGTACAGACATGGGTCATGTTGTAATATTAATATCTAATATTAATTAACATAAGTCAACTTATACAACTAAAATTATTACTCATTACGCTATAGACTAAAGATATTAATGTTTGAATGATTCACTTTCACGCAAATCTTACGCAATTTTTAATTGTCACGTGTTACCTTCTAGTACGCGTTCTGTAGTGCAGTGTATAGACATTTTCTATTAACAGCGTGTTCTCGTGGTTATCTCATTATTGAAGGATTCGTTCAACCTTTCTCCCATAACAAATGTCCAGTCACTGAGAAAGGAACAATATTATTTTTTTCTTTTTCTCATCGAGTATACTTAACGCTTAAACTTTCCTAAATAAACGACTACACTTACAGTTAACGTACACGCAAATGCATAAAAACGCATCGATAGAGATAGTGTCACAAAGCGAACACTGATCGAAATTATTAAAACGAGAAAAAAAAGTAGAAAAAAATAAAGACCAGAATGGATCTGGATCGTAATAAATATTATTTTCGTAAACACCAAAAAAAAAAGAGAAAAAAAAAGAAAAGGTACTATCTCGCTAGTTACAATAATTATACCTGTTTCCATTCGCAGCGTATAAAAATATCCGCGTAATTAGTAGTACCTACGAAAATCGTCACCCTAGTTTCGGATAAACTACACGTAAGTTCGTTTTTTTTTCAGCTTTTCCGTCGTTATTAAGATTTTAAAAAATCTATAGCATTCGATTTTCCTTTTCGTTTCACGCTTAATTGAGCAAAAACAAAGAGAGAGGATTTGAAAATGGACGCTTTTATCATCGGTGTGTATTTCAACTACTCTACGTACGAAAGAGAAGAAAAGCTTCGTCTGCAAGAGGGAGAAGTACAATTTTCCAGGAGCATCAAAGAGAGATCATGAGAACGAAATTAGAGAAAAAGAGAGATATTACGTCAACAGACACCTTCGCAACAGTTCCCTTCAAACTCTCGCAAAGGTCTAATCTGTCGGACATTCGTTTTCTTTCCTTTCCTGTGAGTATTCGCGACGAGCAGGAGAATCGTAAACGATAACATGGCACCCTGAGTTGAAGAAGCACGGTTTGTGTAGAAACGCTATTTAAACCTTGTTCCTCGCGCGTTGCTGCCCATATATTTCAAGGGCAGAGCATTAACAGTCATGGAAATGGTTTGAACAGTTTCGTGGAATGTAGTTTGATCGAGGTATAACGATATACTTAACCCATCAATGACCAAACGATGATTTACATATCATAACGTTAAGAATATTTCAATTTCTTTCAGTTGTACACAATTTTACACTCTCACTAGAAGAAACAGAGACGTGGAATTTCGTTTTATAACAATGTTGAGAAACCGATTCGAAGATGATTGGGAAAGAATTATGCAGATTAAATGTTGTGACATTGGTCCTCGATGGGTTACTTTTGAATAACGTTGCAAGAGTGGCAACAAACTCTCTTTCCTTCACTTCCCATTTTCTTCCCGTTTTCTGTTACTTCGTCACTTTGTAAGCGTTGCCCTTCACCTCGGCCGGGTGTTTGTGAGTACTCGTCGATGATTTTCTCGGAGGTTTGGTGATCTGCGTGGTGGAAAGTCCACTGACCGGGTACTTGTTTCTGCTGGATGTTCCGCCACTGTTGCTTCTCGTGCCGTTTTTCGCGGACGTCGAGGAGGTCGCCTCGGCAGGATGCTTCGGCATCACGAACGCTTTCGTCTGTTTTAACAGATACCGGTCGTTGCACAACGCCGATATCAGGGGCAAGTCGAGGTTACGACTCTTTTCGCGAAGCGTTCGTATGTCCAACATTCCATCTTCTTTCTTTTCCTCGCACTCCTCCATCGCGGTTACTTTCGACGTCTTCTTCGGCGAAGAAGACGATGAAGAGGCGGATGGAAGTGGTTGATTCTTCTCGAGGTTCTGCAAGTAAATAGAATGTTTTTATCATTATTATTATTACCGGAGAATCTGTGAAGTGGTGAACCTTGATTGTAGGAATTAACGTATGGAAGATAAATGGATAGCAATGATTGCTCCACTCGACCAATTTTGCTTGGTCTTTTTCAATTCAACGGTTCTCTCTGTGATGTAGAAAGAAAAAAGAAAAAAGAAGAAGAGATCAACGGTTCACGTTGTAACGAAATACCTGTATCTCGTAAGGCGGCGGCGGCGGAGGTGGCGGAAGTCGGCGATGCTTCAACTGCGGTAGTGACTGCAACTTGTTGCTGGAAGGTGAGTCGAAACACTTCAATATGTTCTCGTCGCTTCTCGTCCTGGAGAACGCGTGCAGCGTGTGCGGATGAGCTGGGGCTGGCGGTTCGCGTCTAAGACTCTGACTTCCTGCCGACGAACAAGTAGCTCCGCTATATAGTGAACTTGTACTAGCAGCATAGTGGCTGCTCAGGTTACTATGCGGTAAGTAATTGTTAGAGCTCGTGTCACTGCTACTAAGGTTTTGATTCGAAGCGTATTTCGTGGGTGACGAGAACGAAGAGCCAGGAAGGTACGGTGTGCTACGATACATTACTAACGATTTATTGTTAAAAGAGGGATAAGGCGGGGGAGGATAGGCGGCCATGGCAGCCAGAAGCGATCCCTGCTTCGCGTCGATGTACTCTTGCTTCGACACCGCGGGATCCTTCAAAGGGAACATCACGTAATCGACGTCTGAGTACAGTTGCTGCTTGTACTGTTCGATCTGCGACCTCGCAACTTGACTCGTGTAAACGGTAGCCAAGCTGGGCGGTGGCGGCGGAGGTTGTCTGGGATGTACCATGGGTGGCGGAGGGGGTGGCGGAGGCGGCGGTGGTGTTAAGTAAGGCAACAAAACCGGACCACCTCGTGAAGCGTGTACATCCAGGTAATTGTTCGGTCCAACGACAAGAGCCGCTACGGGAGCGTGGACCGGCGTGGGTTTCATTTTGTCACCGGGATACGTGGGTGGTTGAATTCTGGGTGGCGGTTTCGGGGCGATTGCAGCAACGTCGTTCATGTTCGCTTGACTGCCGCTGATTGTCTTCGAAGCTGCCAGAGTGGCGTTCATTATGCTGTTCGCCAAGCTAGTTTGCAGCTTCGTCGACGTCACGACCCTTGACACGATCTCCTCGCTGGTGGTTGGATAGAGCTTGGAGATTGCTTCCTGTCGAGTGACCTCGGGATACGGCGGCGGCGGTGGTGGCTCTCTGGGCGTTATCGCGTCGTTTCTCGGAGGCGTAGGCGGTGGTATCTGAATTCTTTCTCTGGGCGAGGTGTAAGGTGGCGGCGGCGGTGGATCGGTCCGTCGCGGTGGTAGAGGTACAAACTCGCCGCGAGTAGCGTTGTACGGTGGCGGAGGCGGCGGTTCCCTCTCGATGTCGGGTATGTTGGGCCGCGTCGAGTTTATCGTTGCGTAGTCCATGCTCACTGGGTAAGGAGGTGGTGGTGGAAGTTGTCTGTCGCTGTCAGTTCTTGGCGGCGGAGGTGGCGGAGGCATGGTAACGTAATCACAATCGGAATCCATGGAGTTACTGATGGTTTTCCGAGGAGGATAACGCCCGACTATCAAGTCGGAAAGCTCGTTGGCTGACAGCAAGGGTCCGACGCTGGAAGGATCACTCCCATCGCCTCTGAA
Organism: Melipona quadrifasciata; assembly: GCA_001276565.1. Lineage (NCBI taxonomy): Eukaryota > Metazoa > Arthropoda > Insecta > Hymenoptera > Apidae > Melipona > Melipona quadrifasciata. The sequence continues at coordinate 1,873,799 of KQ435742.1, forward strand.
GCTTCCTACGCTGAGTATGCTGTTACTACGTGATCTAGAATCCTCCAGCTGCTGATCCAGAGCTGCCGTTATGGTCGACACGACGTTACCAACGTCTTCGTCACCTTTGCAGACGCTGTAAATTGGTTCCTGATCCTCCGCGCCAACATCTTCCGTGTAAACGTCGCTCGTTTCGGATCTAAGGCCACTGTGTATGGTATAAAAACCGGACGTTACGGACGCCTCGTCGGTCGTTGACTGGACGGAACTTAAGGCACACACGTCGCTCGCCGCGGAAGATCCGTTCGCGTCACCGGTTGGTGAATATAAATCCGCCATTCTTTCATCCTGCATCTCGCTACTCCTGAGAGTATATACTCCACTAGTTTCGCTTGCAATATCAGTGCCTGAAAAGAAAATATTTTAAAATTATTAATAATGAAGAATTAATAATGATATATTTTTGTATTTTCCTTTTCCTTTGGGATTGCATTGTATCTCTTACACCGCGAGTTGCAAATTATTTTCTTTGAAACTTACCTGCGTATTTGCCACCTTTTTTGCATCTGTCATAAATGGCGCCAGGAAAGCTAGCAGTTTCCGACGAAACCGCTGAATTCTGTGCCGTATGCGAGTAACCGAGTTCCAGACTGGAAGTCGCGGATGTGCGCCGCATTCGCGGCGGTCCACCAGCAGGTGCATTCACAACCACGACCGTGCTGCAGCTGCTGCTACATTGTGACCCTTCAGCAGCCGTGGCCGCGCTCGATGCCAATCGCAACGCAGCAGTTGTGGGAGTGCTGTCTGTACCGTCGACCTCTGAAATTTGCGTGATTATTTCCAAGGTTGTACGATTGAAATACCTACATTAATATGCGTATACTGTATCAAATACATGCATTAACATTGGAAGCTATAAATATGTTATTCAATTCTTATCGTTGAATGGAAATATTCTCTTTAATGGCTCTTAGTAATGCATGCTCTTAAAATATGTAATACGCGATAAACTTGCGTTTATTTATCATCTTTTTACATAGTTTAGTGTACATGCAGAAGACTTTTTGATTAATTTTTCAACAGCAAATGGTTGGTGACCAAAATTGGAAACCAATTCCTTGCCTGGATGTATACGTCATGGTTTATTTAAAGTGATATAAAAATTAACGTTAAACTACTGCGTAAATGCTTTTACTTTTATATTTAATTTAATCCATCCCACATATATATAAAAGTCCGCTTGCAAACGTTTTCACAGGAAAAATTGAATTTTTCGAAAAGTTGATTCGAAAGTAAAAAAATCTAACAAAGTATCTCTTCCTTGCAATTCTCCTCGTGCTTATCGTTATATCATCATCGTTGAATTCCGTATTTGTAGACTGGGGATAAGTTTACCGTCGACGGTGGAGACTGGCGAGGACGGCATGGAACGATCCTCGATGTCCGCGTTCGCGCCGTTCACAATGCCGCACTGAACACCGGGGTACGAAGTGTTCTCAGTAAGACGTGGCAAACATTCGGTCGATGCGGGCGCCGTATCTGGCTCGTCCTCGCTGTGAACCCGGTCGCTGACAATTCCAGAAGTCGTATTGGACGACGTGCTCGAGATAACAGAAATTCGTTGGTCACCGCGCGCCCCACGTGCCGTTAAACTCAGCTTGCATCGGGCAGGATACATGTAGCAGTCGCGAAGTACCTTCCTCTCTGAAGTCCAAAAAGGCGACATCGATCTTCAGATAAAAACTCGGTATGTCTGACTCGAAGAAATTTATCGCGAACGTACTCAATCTCGTTACGCATGTTTCAATGTAGAAACATACAAACTTTAGACTGAACAAAATTGTGGACGTCGTTTGATAATTTACTACGCGACAGATAGGTAATTTAATCGTTTTATATTATAATGGTCTTTCCACAAATTGATCTACTAAGAAACTAATTTCGAAGAACACAAATCCCGATAAAATCGAACTGACCTTCTTCCTCCCGCCTTTTCGCCTCATTTACTCTAGGTGCTATGGCCATGGTGAACTGATGGGTATCTCGACAGAGTCCCAGAAGCAGCTTGCTCTTGTCGTCGCATCCACTGTAGAGGGTGAGCTTGTCCGGCTGATCGACTGCGCGTATCTCAAACTTCTTCCGCTGCAATGGTAATGCAACAAATAACTCCGTTACATCATATATATATATATAGTCACTAGACTGCGAATGTTTATGCGCGTAAAATGTAAAATTTTGGAAAGATTGTTATATAAAACGAGAGCTCAACTTTGTTTCTAAAATATGTTGTATGTATATTTATATACGATACAAAATTTGAAAATATATATTTGACAATACCACACTTGTTCCAGCACACACGTTAGTCCAATTGAACTATTGGAATATAAAATAGTCAAACCTAGTAACTGAAGTGATCTTCAACCGATATTTACTACACGTTATTATTGTTGACTCTCTACACAGTTATAAAACATAACATATATATATATATTATAAATTAAGATTCTGAGAGTTTTAATCTAAATCAAATCGATCGGATAAATATGAATTATAAGAACGACGTGTGCAACACGCATGTAAAGTAAAAAAACAGGTTTTTAGCACGCGTGTTAAAGTCTCTATCTATTTATCTGTCTTCTATAAAGATACGCATGTACGTGAACAAGAAACAATTTAAATAAAAGAATAAAGTGTAATTCTGACTACTGAACGAAACGAAACGCGAAAACTAACGTCGAAGCAGAGTTTGCCGATATTATTCCAGGCGAAGACCTGCGGTGTTTCCTCCTCGGCGTAGACTCGCACCCCACGAGCGCAAATCGCCAAGAGTATGCGTCCTGGGCCTGCCTCGTTCTTGCTTCTTCGTAACCGATAGAGGTGAGCGTTGAGCGGCGCCTCCAACAGCACCGCCTCCCGGATGTATTGCAGCTCTGCCTCCTCCCTCGATAAACCTCGGTTGTCTCTGTGCTGTGCCGCGAGCACCGCGAGCACATTCGACTCGAGGCACATCTAGCACAGAACATAATCGTTGATTACGTTTAAATGAAAATTCAACAACCATACGCGTCCGCTGAAGCTACGGAACGGGCGTAGACGCGTTTCGAATTAAACTGTCCAGATCGGTATCCGGCGATCTTTACGATCGTGATATCGACGCTTGGAATAGGCCTACATTCCAATGGTTGAATCATAGAAAAAATGACTCGACCCGTAGTCTATATAGAGTGTCGAAGATTTATGTTTCGCTCGATCAAAGCACAGTGAATGTAATTATAATACGTGTGATGTGTTTATTGGAAATGTAATGCTTCTTTCCACTGATGATCAGGAAATTGGAATTTTTTTTTATTGCGATGGTCTGTCTGCCAGATCGATTAACTGTACAAAACGGGAAGTAGAGAAATGGATAAAATACCGTACGCGTGTTTTCTTAAATTCCTTTTAAAATTAAACGTTGTCGATTTAACGCAGGCTTTCGAAATAGATTATTTACTAACCCTCGAAATTTTACGAATGGTGTCAAGTCTAATTGTTAAGAGAATGTACTTCAAAAACCACGAAATTATGCTTCGATCAAGTGCTAAATTTGGCGCCAAAACTTTAAAAAATTCAAAAAGTGGACCTTCGATCACTGAGAATTGTAATTTTTCCTCGTTCAGAGAGTGCGAATTTCTCCATATTTAGGAAAAATTCGAAGATGCAACCAGCTGTAATATTTATCAAATGAAGCAAATTTTTATTTATTATTATTAAATGTCTATTTATATTATCGTTTCGCAAAAATTATGAAAAAACTTTTTCACAAGCAATAACAACAATACTACGAATCACACAATAAATACAAAGCTACATCTTCGAAAGAGTCAGAGGAAAAATTGTTACAAATCAAAATTGAACGTTTGACGATGCAATGCTCTGAAAATAATCTGATTAAATTTTCACGCAATCTGAAAAGAGGCGATTTCTTCGTTGCAACGGCACAAAAACGGTCCGAGGAAACTTACAGCATACAGTGTGAGAAAACTCGTTTTAGGAAATCCCACCTTA
>KQ435742.1:1877858-1893013 GCA_001276565.1 Melipona quadrifasciata
AGCATCACTTACGTGTGGCGGTAGGTAATCGGTGGGCTTGCAGTATCCCACAGATCCTGCGTGTGGCCTATGCCGTTCCTCGGAGTAGTCGCCAAGATCGGCTTGTAGGGCAAGACCCGCGAGTGTGAGCAACGGCGTGACGATAGACGGTTCGTGCAAGGGGTGGTGAGAATGGAGGCTCTCCACCCCGCCGCCGTGCCTGACGACATTGTCGCGCAGTTGCAGGTAATAATGGTGGCGCGTCGTTTCATCGCTGAAACAGTAATCAAACAATTAACTTCGCTTTCGTTTTACGTCATTAGCCTCAACGTTGCGTCGGGTGAGTTTTTGCTGACAGGGGAAACGACAGATCGGCGATATGTCCTTCCTACTAACTTGTTTGATCGAAGTTCCGCTAATTCTAGGATGAGCAGCCGCGGTGCAATGTCTAATGGAACCATTTGAATAACAAAACGAGGAAAGTGTCTGTCTCGCATATAAAGTGCCTGGTAACGAGTCTGGCGAGACTCTAAAAAGACTGTGAGGAACTTGCACGAAGAAACATGGCGGGAGGGGGAAGAGAACTGAGTTGGATAAATTTCGAATATCTGCAAAACTCTTGGATATGTATGTTTCGTTGAAAAGTTTATAGAATAATGATAATTTTCTTTAAAAATTAATTAACAATCAAAGTTTTTAACAATCGCTTAATTAAGGTACAAGAACCATATTTAGAATAATATTGAAATCGCCACATCGGAAATTCGTGACTAACGTGCTGAACAATTTAAATCTCGGACAATCGCTTTTTACGTAACGTAACAAGTACTCTGACACGATTAAATTACGTAACGTTCCACGAATTTTGCAAGGAGAATGATCGATGGGATGCAATAAAAAATGTACGATAAAAAGCGTATTGGAAAAAAAGGGATACATCCACGTAGAAGCTGAATTTAATTATTCACAAGTCACGATACGGTTCATTATCTCGACGAGACTGTCAGGACTTTGAATAATTATTCGGTGAAGTACGATCGATACGAAAGACGATTGGTAACTCGATGAGAAAGACGATTTGGTAACCGTGAGAAGCATAACTCACAGAAATGGCCAAGTGTCATTATTAATTATGCAAATAGTTTCTCACGTTTCGTCGTGCTATCCGTTGTACGAAGCATGTTCGTGTGGCACCTATTTCGAAATTAACATATGCATTTTATAATAAAATACGCACTACCGTTCAAACTTGTCCAGAGATTCGCTTATCTTTAACAGAATGTCAGTTGCTTGCGATAAATAAAAACGCCTAGCGATAACTTTATTCTTTGACAGTACTGTTATTATAGCTATACGAAAATTATAAATTTGTGAATTTATAATATTTGTGTCGTGCGTTTATCTACATATTTAAAGATGTAGCGAAATTATTGGGAATTTACATTACAAAGAAATGGTAAATTCAGAAAATTATTCTATGAATATAAAAAAAAATATATATATATATATAATTAATTATATTATATTACATTATTAACAACGTCCAATTAAAAATTTTTGTGGCCGTCAGATAGATGAAATTATTTATTTTGAATTCTTTTAAAAGCCACTATAATCATCAAATTGAATACAGCTGGTATTATATATTAAGGGAACTCGTTATTTTATTATATGAACAGTTTCACAATTTAAGCAAAAGTTCCAAACCCGATTGAAAAAGTCAATTTTCCACTACGTTCTCTGTGCTTTATCTTATTTGGATAATTATAAATCGTGATGAAACACACACACATATATATATATATACATATGTGCAAGTACAAACGAAAGTCAGGCACCTTGCGGCAGAACTTTCCAAACTAATGTACGATCAGTGTGTTATAACACGGTGTCACGGTTACGTGTAACCTTGGGCAGTAATTGTGTCATGAAAATAGTTATTAACAACTTCGTACGGCACGCAATCCGTCATCCGACGTAATGACAAAGAAATAAGGAACCAATTGGCCTCGAGTCGTCAACTAAGATACCTGACAAGTTATAAAACGATCATTTCGATTAACAACAACAACGTTAACAAATCGGAAGGACGAAGCTAATTAGCCGATTGCGAAGACTAATCGAAAAACGTGATTTCATTTCGCGAGGCTTTTAATTAAAACGCACGTCACGTCATCCAGGAATCCCCATTAGCTAATAAATACAACAACACACATAACGCAATCAGAGTCTCTCTCTCTCTCTCTCTTTCTACGATTCTACGACTCTAAAGGGGAATCGCTACTGCAAAATCCATGATTCGAAACAATCATCTAATACTAATACAACAGAACATAAGAGGGGTAATCATCGTAAAATAAAGTGTTAAATTAGTAAAGCATATATTGTCATATGATGTTATGTTAATCGTAAATCGTTGTTGAAAGAAGATTCAATCACTGTGGTTTCTGCAAATGTTTTAGTATAATTCTCGTATATCTTTGCAAGTACAATAAAGTTGGAAACTATGTGTATATACAGACACATACATATAAGTGTGTGTGTGTGTGTGTGTGTGTGTAATAGATAGAACTGAATTCTGTTTCTTTTTTCCTGTAAAATATTGCGAAGTAATTTTAATTGTATATTTAAAATATTCCTGTTCATCTGGCACCGTGATTTCTTTCGTAATATCCATTGTTACGGTGGAATTTTTCATAACTAAATAAATAAGACAAAATTTCACAGCAGATAATAGAATATTGGAATAATCAGTTCCTTGGTATTAAATTTTAATTACTTAGGGATCAAGAGAAAATCGTGAATCTTGATATTTCTTTGACTGCTGAATTACATGAATTTTCTTTCACACGCGTGTCCTTATCATTTTTATTTTCTATCTGGACTATTAGAGTGTTTCTTGTTAAATCTAAACAGATATATATTCTTTCGCTATTGTATTAATTTGTATTTAATTTGAATAATAAATTTGATATTAAAATTTAATTTGATCCGTAGAAAGTTGTAAGACTGAATTTCAAGCCGTTGAGGTTCACAACTGACTCAAATAATCTTATCCTATCCTATTTTTTTAAATTGAAATCATTCTTGCAACGTCGAGCACAATCAACAACGATTATATCGAGTCAAAATAGTCATATTTTTATCTGCTACTTGTTCGAGATTTAGCTCGATCCGCTTCTGCAAACAACGTAATGTAGAATACAAGTCATCTGCATTATTAATTCCAGCAAGAAAGGACATATTACAAAAAGAATAAAAAATTTTGCCAGTAACGCGCTACTACGTACGTACATATATCCAAACAGAAAGCATGAATCGAACAAGACTGCTTGATGCTTGTGAATGACAGCGTGGACTCTCCCTAGATTACGTCGTAGATCCGCTTTCAGGAAACTAGTCGCATCTCGTCGGAGACGTGTGTCGAAAGGCACATCGTCATGCAGTTTCACGTAATGATAAACAACGTGCTCCAACTACTCGAATCCTTCGGAAGTTCGCAACGTCACGTTCGATACATTTTCTACGTGTTACGCGTAACAATACTGGCCCCATAAATCTTCGAAACACGAAGTCTCAAATTTGTAGCTTTTAAATGTAATTCTCTCGGCTGTTTGGAAAATATTCCACGGACTTTCTCAATTTTTCACGGTGAATAGTTTCAAGGGATTTTCTGAGAAAGTATATCCTAAATTGAATTATTCATGGCTGGATTTCGGTATAGCGTTTTTTGAATTGAAAGATTTTGAATGAAGTCGAACAAGTGAGATTAAATATTTCATTGTCACTCGGATACTAGACAGAAAGTAGGGAAAATCATAAAATGATAAAAATTCGCTTCTGGTGAAATTTTATTTTATTTTACTGTAGGATTCCTCAACTACGAGTTTCTAACTCTGACTAGCACAAGTCGCAAGTGGCTGCGCGCCTAGCGCCGAGGTCCTACCGATCTCTGACGTTAAGCGAAGCAGACTGTGGAACATCGCTAGGATGGGTGGTGGGTGGGGACCGACCGTTACAATCGGTGCCAACATCAAGTCTCTCCCGAACGCAGCAACGCCAAAACCTCTCTCGACTCCCTCTCATCTACCTCAAATCCTCCTTTCCTTTCTTTACAATTCATCCTTCCACAAACAATCACATTCTTCAATTGATGACTGCCCGACGTGGTATGAACACACTTAACCATAGAAAAACCAGAGTCCACAATCCAACTACAAGGAAGGGACGACACACAAACAGAGGATGCAACAACATCTGGAAGGACAGACGCTGAACGAGGATTGCCAACATCGAGGACAGAGTCGCACATGGCATGCAGACGATCGCAGAGAACGGCCCTATACATACACTCAAGCGCTTCCACCGAACGCAGACGGTCGTAGAAGGTCCGCACGTACGCACGCAACGCCTCCGCCGAATGCAGACCGTAGAGGACGCCCGCACACAGGTTGTGCACGCTGTACAGACAGACACACGCGTCCGCATGCAGGCATTACGCAGTAACCACGCAGCGCAACCACGACACGTAGAACGCCACTTCTGAATGCAGCCACACGAAGCCTCCAACACAAATTCCGACGCTGGGTGACCAGACTTAGACGAAAAGGTACCAGGACTGAGCCAAAAACAGAGAACAGCCACCAACAACATCATCCAGCATCACTTCTCCAACAGCCGCACCGCTACTATGAGCCTCCTCTTCTCAGTATCCAGTTAACACTGGGAAAAGGGTGATGTATAGCGGCCTAGGATTCCACTCAACTACGAGTTTTCTGACTTAGCACAAGCCGCAAGTGGCTGTGCGCCTAGCGTCGAGGTCCTATCGATCCCTAATGTTAAGCAAAGCAGAGTGCGGAATACCGCTAGGAGATAGGTGGATGACCGTCCTAGTGGGTAGTTACAACAAGCGTCTTGCTGCCATCAGCCCCACTAATGATAAGTCCAGGCAGCGACTCCGAGACGAAACGCCAAAACCTTCAACCCTCTCTCATCTACCTCATCAAATCCTTTCCTTCCTTTACAATTAATCCTTCCACAAACACTCACGTTCTTCATTATTTTATTTTATAGTAGTCTTTAAGGGTTGATGTTGCGATGGAACCTTTCTTTACAACATTATCACAATTGTCATATTATCCTGAAACAAAAGAATCTGAAGGACGAGAATACTTTTCAAAGAACAAAAAAAATCCCTTCAACGTTTCCCATTCTTTTTTCCCCCCCAGTGAGATATTTCGAATTCAATGATCTAATTTCAATTAAAAAATTCCTCTTTGAAACGTCATCCTGACAATACGACTTCGAGATTTCGAATGCTTTCTAATCTTCCTAACTCTCCAATCACGCTAAATCGATGTATAAAACGTCATAACGTTCAAACAGCCGTGATTTCAATCTAGAAACTTCAACGCAAATAACGCGCAATCTTCGCGCGAGGGACGCAAGAAACGTGGCAAGAGATCAAATTAGAAATTCCCAAGCAAGTCGCAAATCGAATCAGAAAGCAAGTCGGATGACGTTTTCGAAGTAGAAAAAAAAAAAGAAAGGAAAAGAAAAGAAAATAAATCGAAATGATCGAAGGAGGGAAAGAACGAACGGAAGATCGACTAGAGCGTTCGATCGTCTTCGAAGCGAACGCTGCTTGGTCCTTTCGCGAATTAAACCCTCGTCGACGTGGACGTGCGGTGAATGCGGCGTGGCTCGATGTAAATCACGGGTTTCGGGTGGAAATCAGAAAGCAACTACGGATCGGTATAATTACCGGGACGAGTGCTTTCATTTAATGCGTATGGTCTATCTATCACGCGTCACGTAATAATTTATAATTACAAGAGTAGGTAGCACTTAGCTACCGGACAGGGAGTCGAGATTTCGTTTCGCGGGTGAGAGGGAGATCTCTCGCGTCGAGCCACCATTTTCCCTCCCCCTTCCGTTATTCCTTCTCATTCTTTATTTATGACCTGTCTATCTTCCCTCCCCTCCCTTCTACGGGCAGGATGACTCTTACGCGGAGCGCAAGATTCGAGAATTAACCACTTGGGGGCTTGCTGAACTTTTGGAAACGAAAAGACACGCTCATCTTTTATTTTTGTCATTTTGTCGTACGTGTAAATATTTATAAATTTTTAGGAGATACCATCTCTCGAGAGAGAGAATTTCTATTTTCACATGGGTGTGACAAGAAATTGTAAATTTCCAGCCTGGGCCAGGAATCGAAGGAAAAGAACAGCGGCGAGAAAATTTCTTAAAATCTTTGTGATACTCTTTCTGAATTATCATTCGGAATTTGTCAAAGTATTTAGGATTACCGTCGACATACTTTGTAGATAAAATTAAATCTCTCCTAAGACTTAATTGTTGAAATATATCATTGAACGCGAAAATAATAATTATTCGCACAAAATCATAAAAAAAATCAGTGAATTGTAAATTGAACTCGAAATTAAATTAAAAATTGAAATATTAATCAATTTAATCACTATTTCGTCACCGTTATGTAGGACTTGTTCTAAAACTTTCCGACGGAGGTGTACGTTAAGCTTTTTTTAATTTCTTAACTTCTCTCGTCCTTCTTATTTCTCTTCAACCTATCGTTAGATCCTGACCCGTGTTTTGCAGCTATTTCTGTCTCTCTCTCTCTCTCCGTCGATCACGAGGACAAAGCGGAGGAACCCTTGTAATCGCGATACATCGCGGCTAGGAGAAAGGGAGCAAAAGAGAGATCTAGAAGGCCGGTAGACTACGTGGGTTTAGGCTGTTTAGCCAGGTACGGTGGCACCAGGGGAGTATTTGAAGCGGAACGCTAATTACTCCGATTAATTCTGCAATCCATTTGGGGGCCTGTCCGATGGCCGGAGCGTCCTCGACTAATTTAGCTTCCTACGAGTGGCCAGCCTCTTTCGAGTGAATAATTTGTCAGCCGATGTAACCCCGATCCGACTACCGGAGTTTTTATTCCCCAGCGACGTAGTTCGACTCTATACTCGATAGGTTATATCGAACATCGAAAAAGACTTTTGCTCGACGATTCGGCAAATTTTTAAGCGATCCACTCTTTGAAAATTAAACTCTTGTCAGTGTGAAAATTTCAGCGCAAGTTTGAAAATCATTTTTCACTCGAAACAAAAACATTTGATACCGATCGTAAGATAATTTGACTATCGTTTTGGTAACATTTTTCCTTCTTCTCTCGCGCGAGAAACTTAATTTCGAAATTTAATTTTCCAATGCTGTACCTATATATACACTTGTGCAGTCTGTACTCGATTTTCATTCATCCCTGCGTTTCGTTTAATACCACAGTTTATGAAATGTGAACGATTGGATTTCGACGTCCACGATATTAAAAGATTGAAATATCGGGGCCTCGGCGATTCAAACAGCTCTGGCTCTGACGTGAAGTTGAGCTCGCGCCGCGTCTTGAACGCCAGTATGAATTGGAAATAGTATTGAGCAACGTAGTAACACGAATAGCAGTCGATAGTATTATGACGATTATGTAAATTGGAAGAATGCGACTACCGATTGAGAAATCTGGGTGGAAGTATTACCTTAGGAGCAACGGCGTGTCGACGTAGTAGCGAACGCGAAAGTAGAGGACGAAAGCTGGTCTCCCGCTGCTGTCTAAGCCCTGGAAATTACGAAACAAAGCTGTTATGAGATCGAAAATGTTTTACATTTATTGCTTGTTCATTTAGTACATTTTCCATATCGTTCAAACATTTTTCCAAATTGTATCGTAAATCTCGACGATAATTGCTGGAATAAAATTATTAATCCAAATATCGACAATCAATGTTAATTATTATAATCGGGCAAGTTTTTACATAGAATGTAGACCCCTGTAAAAGTAATCAATCTTGTTGGAATTTGTGATCAAACAGATTAACCTATCTCTTCCTCTCTCTGTCAATCTTTATGCTCTTGTGCCGGTTCTCATTATTCCACTCTACCAGCTGACTATGCAAATGAACTTTTAATTGGACAACTATTTTGAAAGATAGGCCAGGTAGAGTTCCTTTCGTAATAATTCTGTTGGAATGTCTGATCTCCCATTTACAGCGTGATAAATTTACAATAAATATGCAAAACAAATTTAATTACGTATAGCAATCGAATAATTTTCACTGTAGACATTACAAACGGCAAAGTAACTTGCAAAGTACCTTGTAAACTTATAAATTATAAAATTTAAATTTCACAAAATTTCACAAAATTTCTCTGTTACAAAATTCGATCTGTTTCTATCACAAAATTTAAGTCGCTTTTAAACTTCAAAAATGTTTCTACTTCGTGAACATGCCAATTGCAAATCTCCTCCAATAACTTGCACTCCGCAAACGCAAACGTACTCTGATTCTGTGTCAATATGTTCTACTTATGGTACATCCTAGAAAACTTCGACGTCGATACATTAAATCAACACGGAATAAATCCTATTAGTTGTAGTAGCTTCTAAGCCGCGCAGGTAACCGAGACAATGACCTGTTTTCGTAATTGAATTGTTTCACCGCGAACTAGAATAAGTAACGCGACACGGCGCGTCCATCAACTAAATTAAACAAAAGGCACTGCTCGTATTGTCCACTCCGTTTAATCGATAATACACGACGTCGTCTTGTTCACGATGAATTTAACAATCGCGTTCACTCAGATCGTAAACCATCGGCATAAATCTCCAGCTCGACAACTCCTCTTTACTTTATTCCGCGAAGAAGAGTTGTTACTCGCGAGAACCTCAGAAGCTTGATTCTTATTCCAGTGCTCGAGATACTTGTATCAATCTGTTAATATCGTCATCCTTCAATCAGACGTTTCGATTAAGAATTAACAAGAGCAGACGGACTTGAGGATTTCAGTTCAACGACACGTCGGAAAGACAGAGGATTTTTAATTTAAAAAAGAAAGACTATTACGGCAATCGTAATAGTTGGTCAATTAATTTACACAGTTCCCCCTCTGTCACTTTCGTGTATCACTCGTTCAAGTTAAAGAATATCAGTTGACAGAGAAAGCAATATTTTGCAAATCAAACGAAATTAGCGGATGATAAATTTCGTGAATTGACAAAAATTCGAAATTGGAAAGAATGTGAGACGCAAAACGCGCAATGTGGAATATTGTCTGGGGATAATGGAGGATATTGGGACACGGAATGCAAAGAAGAAGATGTTGAAATGTGGAATATAGGATACGGGATATGACGTACGGAATGAATGCGAGATGTGGAATGTGGAATACAGAATATGAAATGTAGAATATTGAGTACGCATAACGGGATGAAACATTTTCGAATTGGTCTCACATCCTACCGATACACACGACCGACGCGTGTCGTGTCTCGCCACGGCGCCGATGAAATTTCAAAAAAAACTTACACAGCAGTACTAATACGCTGATTAAAAATTACCACGACAGGAACAAAGATTTATGTAAAAATTTTCCACGACGAGCGAGATGCTTGATAGTTACGCACATGTGCCAAGTAGTTTTAAAATAATGGCGATCGTCACGTTGTTCGTGCGTTTTACAGCTAAGAAACAAGCTCAACTTTGACGAGGAGAGAAAAACCGCCGGCACCACGTGGGCGGAAACCACCAAACCGTGAATGTGCCCACGCGCGCCTTCCGGCCCACGCGTTTTCAAGCACGGTAGCCACCGCAGCCTGTTCCATCGAGAATCGGGATTAAATACGACCCGTGGATCTCCCTCGCTTTCAGTAAAACTCGAGAGGCCGCGAGATTCGAGTGACCGATAGCGAGACAAATCCGATAAATTCGGCATAACTGACAGGAATCACTGTCTCTTTTCTTCTTCTGCTTGCGCAACTGTTTGACAATTTTCGTAGACGTTGACATGTCGGAAATCGTGTTTCGGATTGGTTGATTTTTTTATAGCTCGTATCAATTTGCATTAAATTATACGTTGGAACGTGCGTCTTTAAATATACTTTTTACTTGTTTATTTATTTAAATTCTGTCGGCCTATTATACAAGGAAAGAGATAAAGCACGTGTTGTGTCTTGAGTCTACATACGCTCTAATCACATATTGGACTAATTTAATATTTTTTAGGAGTGTAGCAATAAATACACATCTATGCACAATTACCTCTGTTTTTTGGAGCAACTTGTAGCTGAATAATTCTCTGGGAAAAAAGGAAAGTAAAAATACACTGCAATTAAAATTCCAACAATATCCAAGAACGAACAAACATATCATTGGTCAAGAGACATTTCTTGTCATTCCTGCCTTTCGCGTGAAACCTTCAAAGTGAGCCATTTTCAAAAATGACGAAATTCCGACGCGACACGAGCAAAAATACCCGTACATGAATCGGCAGCCTATTCTCCCATAAGACGATAAAACCACCATCGGTCCGCTTCTAATTTCCTTTTCACGCACACCCACAGCTACTCCGATCCATCATAACGGCGCTCCATTGAAATTCAACAATCGAATGAATTTCGTGGGTTTCACCGATGGAAATTAGGAGGCGCGCCGATACATCTTTACCTTTTCAGGTGGTGGTAGCGCTGCTGCTGGCCGATACATCGTCGGATAGAGACAGACCTGAACGGAGGGGAGGGGAAGAAGGACCGAGGGAAAAAAGAAAATGGAAGAGGAAAAGAGAAGAAGAGAAGGTGGAGGACGACAGAGGACGAAGACGAGAAGAAAGGAAGAGACGAAGGAGGCGTAGAATGGAACGACGGGAGACAGGTACCAATAACGAAGCCCGCTCCAAATTCGGTAGCCGAAAATTAAACCGAGAAGGGTTTCTCGGTTGTGTCTAGACCTAGACCCTCCGGTCAAATCGTAGCAAATTATACCGTCGGCTCCATCCGCATATTTTACCAACCATAAATATTAATCCGCCTCTCTCCTCGCTGTGTGTGCCTCTCTCTTTCTCTTCCCACTTTTGTCCACTCTCTCCATTTTCTTTCGCCTTTCTTCTTCCCACTTCGTCATTCCGTCCTTTGATTGGTTACTTCTACCACGCACTGCTCTAGGGATGGGATCAAGTCCAAATATCACACTTATAAATCCCAGTTGAACGAAGTTTCATGTCCGTGAGTTTCGAACGCTGTATATTCACTTGAGAGCAAAAATCAGTTTTCACTTACGGATTATGCATATCCGTTTGTACAAGCAATTTAAATGAATATTAATTTAAAAACGTATGCGTTTGATACAATTAAGTGCATGGTATGATTAAATTAAAATTAAAAATAAATATAAAGTAATCCGTTTTACAAGCATGAATTAATACACACGTAACGTGCAATATAACACACACGCGTTCAGATAAATATATATATATATATATCTTACAAACATCGAACTACTCATGAATATTTTTGAAAATAGATACTCATCCTAGAGTTTAGAAGACCCACATGTTCTCGAAAAGTTGCACTTGTAAATAGTTTTGAATTTTTGTAAAATTCAAAACTTTCGCAAACAATGGCCAAATCTTGGAAATCATCAGAGTCGTCGAAGGAGAGAAACCCAAAGAAATTAATACCACTTTGTAACACGTTTTAAATGAGATTTCTTTCTTTTCAATCCTCGCACGCACAAAGATGAGATGTTACTATCCTCAGACCTGTATTTACGTCGACACAATGGAGAAGCATGCTCCATAGTTGAGAGTAACATTGGAAATATTTATAAAGGGTTTGAATCCAACGACTGAGGGTTCAAATCTACTTGTGAGCTACTCGATCCCATCTCTACTTACTACGGCACACAGACGTTTGCTGGATGGCCCGCGGGTACAGTCGCCGCTAAAATCGAGAGTCCAGGACAAACACACCGGGGAATTTACATGTACGCACGATAGAGACAGACTGCTATAGGCTCGTAGCGTATTGGTGTGCGAGCAATATCAACTACCAGGCAACATGGACGATATTGAAGCTCTAGCAGCTGTGGTGGGCTCAGGTTGATCATTGGACCGCGATATCTCTTTGCCCATCGAATAATTTGACTTTTTTTTCATTTCTGGTCTCTCTTTTTTTATTTTGGAGATACTAGAATTGTGATTACACGCGAAAGAAATTTTATCTGTTCTTTCACTTTCTTCTTGTTTCTGTTTCTTATCATTCCTTCCCTCTCGATGCTTTGATTAGATTAAGAAGCTGCTTTGTCAAATTAAAAAGAAAAACGTATTAAAATTAAGAGGAAGTCAACGCGAAAGATTTCTCACAATTGGAGAGAAACACTTTGTCGCAATGATAGAAAATACCAAAATTAAATGATGGTCGAGAAATGAATTCATCTCGTTTGCGATTCTCTTCGACCAATTTATATCATCCAAGTCTCCTTTTTAACTTTTTGAAAAAGTTGCCGAAGAAAATTCTAAAAATTCGTCCAGTATCTTTTCGTCCTCTGTAATTCCATTATAGAAACTAATTATAGAAACTAAATTATAGAAATTAAAGCTACGGTTCGCTGTCCTTTTTCGTGCCCTATTCTTATTTTTTTAAATAAACAAATAATAAGTAAATATTAAGAGAAACTAAATTTTGAATAATAAATAATAACAATCGGATAAACAAGCTAATAATGCGATGAATTATCGTTTCGTCCTTGATGACGAAATTTTTGAGATCCCTTTTCAGAAATCAAATAAAGTTCAACCAGGTGCGAACTTAGCCAGAAGAAGGTCAAATCGCAAATGGAACGTCACTGGCTCAATTTCTCCGCGCATGGGAAGCGCATTGGAAGAGACAGTTGAGTAACAATTTCAAAGTGAATCCGTCGTTCAAGATACGCTCGTAGACAACGAAACAGCAATTTTCTGCTAATGACGAGAACCAACGAGGAGCAGGACTTGAGCAGGTTAGATAAAACCGAAGCAAACACCATGAAATTGATTATATAGTTGCATCTAACATGGTTAGAATGGCTTCTCCGGAGCGCATTGTTGATGTTGACTACTGCCGTTACTCGGCGGCGCCTGGCACGTTGCCACTTTGTGCGAGCCATCGCGATCTCAGGGAGAATGGTAATCGCCCGCTCGTAAGTATTTCTACACCATGTTCCACTGTATATAACGCGTGTACACACGCACCGATAAATCTTCCCCATTAGTAACCAACGCCATATATCACTCGCTACCGCCTTCTATTTCAAAACAACGTCTGAATTATTCCCCTTCTTCTTTTTTTCGCGAAAAGGACGAAGAGGACAAATTCTGGAAAGAAATGCTTACCCTGTACTTTAAATGTCAACCCCTGTGGTTTCGGCGCGGTTAAAGGTGAAAAGAAAATCGTGGTCCCGTGGAAAATTAAAAATTCCAGTTCCAAATTATGTATAAGATTAAAACAATTACTCGATCTCAAAATCGTCAATTAGAATGAATTTTGCAATAAAACATAAATCCCTGTGTAATTCAAAAATAGAGGAATTTTTAAATTCAACGTTTAAGAAATGCGGGAAATTTTCAGAACAGAAGTCCTACTTTTCAAATCCTCGACTCTTCGCGATTCTTCGTGATCGTGTCGTGCTCAACGATAAAAAGAATAAAAGTTAAAAAAAATCAATCAAGCGTGAAAATTCCAGGTCGAAAAGAAGAAAAGGAAAGAGACGCGTATTACACACTTGTCAATCATAGTGCCCTCTCGCGTCTACCCGAAAATTTCGTTTAAAATACCACTCCTCGATCGCACGAACGATATATATATATTTATACGTATAATACATAGTCACGAGTATAAAGTTGGAACGTAGAAAGCGGCGATAGGGGAGGAGCCCAGTTTTAATAGCCGAGGACCTCTCCGAGCACGGCCACAGAAAATCCTCGCAGCCGATGTTCCTCCGAGATAAGCACGTAGTCCGGTAGCCCGGTTTTACCGGGCCAGTATTTATTGGTTATTGGTGTGGACCGTCATTAGCGAAACGGGGGTCCCACCGCTCCGAGCAGATACGAAGATATCGCACGAGGCGGCACTCTCTGTTTCCGTCTCTCCCTTTTTCCCTCTCTCTCGCGCTCTCACTCGAGAGAACCCTTCGATCCGTAATTTCCACCGGTCAATTCCCTGCTGTTCGCCGATCGAACGCGTTGCACGCTTGTTGACAAATTCCTGCGGTTCTGAACGAATGGTCCAACAGACTTATCCGCCGTCGAAATCGTCGGGATTGTTTCGAGACGAAAGAAAAGAACGAGGACGATCGCCACGCGATCGGAGGACATTCGAATTGGAAACGATCGAGTAAAAATCTGGCATTATTTCAAATATCTTCCTTTTTCTTCCATTTCACGTCGATTTCTGACAGAAATTGTAGAGTCGTACGAGTCATTGTTCATTTTACCAACGGCCGTTAATTACGCGAAATTTGAGAAATATCGATAATAAATAAATACCGAGAGCGCGAAACATAATATTACAATTAAATGTATTTGTACATTTTCCAGTCTATACCAGAGGAATTTAGTTTCTATAAATTTTGTTTAATGAAATAATTTGCGATGCATTTATCGTACGAACGCGGAATATCTATCAAGTATAAATATCTCCTACGCGGTGAAAGACAAACTCAGAAGTATACTTTGCCCGTTATCTTCTTGCTTCGCTCGTACGATTCAAATCAAGCGCGCGAAATGTCGAAAATATCATTAAACAGCAATGAAGAGTCAATCGGGACGGTAGAAGCACCAGGCGCGGTGGTGGTAGAAGCGAAAGCAACAGACACCGAATGGTCCGTGGTGGCGACGACGAGTTGCCGGGGTATATTGCGAGGCTACTCGTCTTGAAGCGGACTGCCGTTGTACGCTCGTTTAGCGCTACCCTCGGGGCAAAACCACAGCCGCCATCGTGCACCCGCGGATGGAAATGCTAATTTGACCGAGGCGAGGGCCTTCTACGCACACCCTTCCTCTTTCGCCGCGAGCGTGTTTGCTTCTTTTGCTCTTAAATCGTCTTTTTCTCGATTCCTCGCAGCGAGACGTACCGTTCCAGCTCTTCTCGGCCCAGTCGCGTATATATATATATATATACAAGTGTATAATCCACACGTTTCGTAGCTCGCTCGTTGCGTAACATAAATTCAGAAATTACCGTGATATTCCAAGGTTTCGTCCGGTGGTATGAAAGAAAAAGAAGAAATCAAAATCCTCTCCTTCTTTTCCCTCTTCTTCTTCTTCTTCTTCTTCTTCTTCTTCTTCTTTCA
>KQ435743.1:0-22131 GCA_001276565.1 Melipona quadrifasciata
TTCCTATTTCACAATTAATGCTAGCGAATTTTAGTTTTGCGAAACATAATGTAGCGTAATGTAGATAATTGTACAATAGCCCTTCTGGTTATTGTCTCGTTGAGCAGAAAATGTTTGTTTTTTAATAGTCCTTCTGGCTATTGTATCGCTGTTTCCTCTTCTGGCCCTTCTGGCTCAATTCATTTGTTTTTTTTTCCAAATGTCAGGACTGTTTTAGTGGTGTGGAATTTTTGTGTCAAGTCTTTTAAACTACTAATCCAACAAATAAGTTTGTTACAGATTTATCAGCTTCCAAATGCATGGATGAAAGATGGAATAACATGGACTATGGAATTTAGAGGAAATGATGCCTAATGGTAATTAATTACATCTTATTAAATATATCACAAGTCGTTTTGACATTAACAAAAGAAGATTGTACGAATAATTCACTAAAATTGAAATATCCAAAACAGAATGCTCGTTAGAAAAGTTAATGACTAAGGTAATACGATTGGCTGTGAGCTAGGTGTTTGTGTAAATCCATTGTGTGTATCCATTTGATTAATGGAACCGCATATCCATTAGATTAATGAAAAGTAAATAAAGTGTAGTTTTGATATGTGGGTAACTAAATTGTGAGCATATAGAAAATATTTCATCCGAATTTGTATATTTTTTGTACAAAAGTGTTTTAGAAAATCTAGGATTAATTTCTTCTATAATTAGTAATTGAAAGATTTAGTAATGTTATTAAAACACGAGGTATTTATATAATGTATTTTATTAACTTTCGGGTTTCTACAATTTCATTTTCAAGTAACAATGTCTGTAAATAGATAATATAGCGCAATAATCTTAAAATATCAATTGTAAATGTTACTTAAACGTAAATACACTGAGAAACCTAAATTTCTATGCAAAACGTATCTATTGCTTGAATACACGTAAAACTTATATAGTGCAACTTATAATATAACAAAATTAACGATATTTTTTAGAAACATCGTCACATTCTGTCTTAAATAAAAGTATGTTACATAAAAACACGCATACGATAAAAGAAAAATTGTAAATTTCATTTCTCTTCGGACAGTCATTAGATTAAATTAACACTTGTAGCAAGTTTAACAGACAGACGAACGCAAATATTTGTAAAAATGTGTTTGTATCTCCACATGATATTCGTATCATTATATTAAATTTCCCTTCTATAATCTTTGCGCTTCCTCGTTGATCCTCCTTTTGTACAAACGACTTGCAGCTAAATTTATAGATCGAGGAAAGCGTAACAAACTTTTGAGTATCGATCATTAACGCGATTGTAAAAATCAATATATTTCCATAATCTTTACTACGCTAGTAACATTTCTTTTAGTTTACGCGACAAACGTCGGAATCTTGCAATTGTTTTCTTTTCCCTTTCTTCTTTTTCTACATTATGATTAAAATGATGGAACTTCGATTGATCATTTTTAAGAGAATCGGAAAAAATGTCGCTCGAGGATAAATTGCGAGACTCGTACAAGTAAAAGATTAATATTTAAATATTTGGAATTAGAAAGTGTATACTTCTTGTTACGTTTTTTCTTTAGTTTCTTTATTAGAGCAACGAATAAAAGAAAGTTTAGAATTGACATTTATGTATGACACGAGTAATTTCTGTACTCAGCAGTTTTTCCTACGTAAGAAAACGCCATAAGTAATAATATTGTTTTTGTATAGATAAAATTCCACTCATTAAATTATTATAATTTTTCGTGGTGCTTAATCTTTAAACTTTCTTTCGTCTGTCACTACTATACATAAGAACAACGCAAATTAAATAAATTGTTCCTCCTATTTGAATTTGAATTCTTAACTATTGTTATTGGATACTAAGAAAATGAATTAAATAAGTTTGGATTGTATTTATTTAATTCTGGTGCACTTCAAACCAAACTGTTATGGTCACTTATAATATTAGTAAAGAATTAAGTCAATTTCTTGTCAGAGTTATTGCAGATTTTGAATCTCGATGCAAACGTAGACTTCAAAGTCTAATTATTGCTCTTACTTGTTGTTACAATTAACCAAATTAATCTACTCGGAACAAATATATGCATTGCTTACTAATAAATATTTGTTAAATGATAGATAAACGAGGAAAGCCTGTTAATTAAAAACGATCAATCGATGCTTTAATAATTAAACGCTCTTACAATAGCAATTTATAAATTACACAAAACGCCACAAGGAAAATAGTTTGTCATCAGTCTGTCTCGCAAAATGGTGTGCAATTACGTAGTAAAAGTAAAAAAACGTATTCGTAATTAGCTTCGTACGAAAGCAGCAACCATAATGTTATAATAAATATTTGAACTACAACTAACACTTGAGAATCGCGTAAAAACTCTGTTTCATATATTTAAAAATCCAAAATCTACAAAATTCAAAATTGGAAGTCCAAACTTATAAGAAAAGTAAAAAATTCTCTAGTTCATTTAAGAAACAAGGAAATTTGATATTTTTTTATTATTTTTTCTATTACTTTCAATTAACAGTAATTAACTAATATATATCAGCTTGAAAATATTAAAAATTCAATCGTTATTGGTAATTAAAATTTGACGAAATAGTGCCAGATGGCTTTTAAAAACGAATGGTTCACTTAATAATTGTAATTTGATAACATTATATCGGGTATGTAAATAGTAAAATTCTTGATGCAAGAAAACTTACAATGTAAATCGGTCACGTACGTTTAGAATTCTTAAATGTGCACTTATAGAAAAAGAGTGTGCGACGCGATTGCCAGCGCCAACAACAATATCGTTTGCGTATAAATTTGTTCTTCGTGAAAACACTGACAATTTTCTTCCACGGAAAAGTATATATTACATTCGCGTTACCCGATAACTTTTCTTTTTTGACGGTGTAAATGTAAATAACGTGTTCCTCGAAAATACTGCAACAATAAATTCATAGTAAAATCAGTGACGTGTAAACGTTAGCGTAACAACATCTTTGGTTCTCAATTCTCTGTTAGAGACGAGCGAAAAAGAAAGAAAAGAAAAATTGAAAAAGTACAAATACATCAATGTAAATCCCTCCTAAAAAAAAAAAAAAAAAAAAAAAAAAAAAAAAATAATCTCTTAATTATTAACAAAGGAATAAAACAAATCTACAATAAAATACATCGGCATCAACGAAACAAAGTAAAAAAGTCGTTCACGATTTTCGATCTCCAGTCCCTGCATATTTATAACAATCTCTCTTCTTTCCGTCCCTTTTGCCCGGATGACAACCATTCAACAAAGAAAACAACTGGTAAAGATCTGCGTAATATCTTACAACGTTATTAAACCTCTCATCGTAACACTTAGCGAATCGTCTGCAATCGTTGAGAATTACCCTAAACATGCTATTGATATGCTCTAATTAACTCGATCCTTTCCCCCGTGATCCGGGAAGACAAATACAGTGTTTCAATACACGTGGCGACAAGTTAATCAAGGCAATAATACTCCGCTGACAATAATAACTCGAACGAACGTCAAAATTCGCAATAATAGCAATTAAGAATTAGCAATGATCGGTGATAATCAGGGTATCGTGTTTGTATGTGTATCGTGTGTGAGTGTATGTGTGAGTGTATGTGTATGTGTATGTGAGGAAGAGAGAGTAATAATATTATAATAATAATTCCTAAATGTTGTTTTCGCACTCGTAACGGCGATAAAGGCATCGCTTGAGAACGAGTTCAGCAATTCCTCCGATGTTCAGTCGTTTCGATATTTTTTTTTCTTTTTTTGCCTTTCTACAATTTTCCCACCTGTCCCTTTTTATATTTTTTTTAATTTTTTTTCATTTTTTTTAATTTTTTTAATTTTTTTTTTTTTTTGTCAGAAGGTATGTAGAAGTCGGCAGTTTTCGGGCAGCTATAGACTCGATTACGAAAGACACGTTTTCAGTGGTCCACCACCCAGCCACGATCAGAAACAGGAGATTGCTCTTTCGCGTCCCGAGATTAAAAGTCGCGAAGGATATCATCTTCGGCGTTCTCGCGACGCTGTAGAAAACGAATGGCATTGCTCGTTCAGCTTCCGACATTTTAGCAGGCAATTGTCTCAGCTTCGAATGCAGCAGCCGCGCTGCTTCGGTAATCATGCTGCTAGCAGGTTCTTGATGTTTTTCGGTGTGTTCTCCTCGTTCAGGTGCTTGGTGGTGTAGCGAAGAGCGTTCAGTAGACCCTCGCTTTTGCAGGGTGGTTGATCCTTCAACAGCTTCACACAACCTTTAACCTGAAGAGGCATTATATATGAGAATTTCATTTCATACACACTTCTATAAATATTGTAGAATCTTGTACAACTGCTATAAAAATTTTTACAGATTAATGATACAATTGACTTCCGTGTAACGCGCTCCCTCGCAACGTGAATTCGTATAATGCGACGAAAAAATTATGACTGGTATACAACGCGATAAACTGTCCCTTGTGTAACACGTGAAATTTTGTCATTTTGACGTATTTTTCAATCTCTCCTTCGAAACATTTTTCCATCTCAGGCATTGATGCGTCTTTTATACGAGCAACTCTATCTGAACTTTAATTACGTATTTTATTTTCATAAATTCGTCTGATGATGCATATCTCGTATAACGCGGTTTTCTCCCTGCGCTGCGTGAAAGTTCACTGTAATCTAATATTTATTCCATTAAGGATTAATTTTTTTTAATTAATTTTTAGTTCGGTCGCATCGTATCGTGACTTTTATTCTCACGTTATTTCTGTTCGGATATAAATATCTAGAGACGACGTTTTAATTTCATTCTTTTCGTTGCGTAGTTGGCGGATATTATTTTTAAAATATTGTCGTACTATTTTTAAGATCTACCCAATAATTGACGTCAGTGAAATATATCCGCTTTTTCAATACACACATTGCGAAAGACGTTAGTTAAACACTTACATCGACATTCGAACCCTTAACAAAGGCACCTTGGGGATGAACGTGATCATAAAGGATCACTAACCCTACCATCACTCTCAGAACAAAGAGTTGAGTTTCCTCTCGTTGGAATTGCGCCAGTAGATTCCTAAGAACAATAACATATCTCATCTCCACTTTCTTTTTTTTTTACCATCCTTTAGAAATCTTTCTCCTTAGACAAAGATCTTTCTTTTACTTCGATTGTCAGATCAACGCGTTACTTACGGATTTTCTAACATGCGCAGGCAAACCTTGGCCATGGTACCAAGCGTTTCTGTTATGTTCTCACGTGCTACATCTTCGTTCTGAAACAAGTACAACGCATTTGATAAAATACTAGAAGATATAACAAAATTCGAATATCGTGAAAATGCTGTCATATCGTTAAATATCAAAGTATCAGTTTTATTTTCGAATCTCATAAATCACTTGTTTAAGATAGACACTAGAATACCAGAAGCAGAAAATATAACGCATGATTTTTATTCACATTCAGTTTGAGCAATAAATGAAAAATGATCTCTATTTCATACACCAAATGGCAATTATTATATATTGATACTGAATAAGAACAAAAATTATATCGTCCTGCTGTTTATTGGCTGTTTTAAATTTCCATCGCTTATTTTGTGTCTTTTGCCCGACTTATTTTATTTCTATAATGTAGAATCATTTAAAACATATGTATCAGATGCATCTACATCATTGCTTCACACTTTAACAACTGAAACTAAGACAGAAATATGAAGGCAGTTCCATAAACATTTAGTTCTCTAGCAGAACGATCAAGAAGCAATTCAGTTGACAAATTAGACATAGCAATACACAAAAATAAGATCAAAAATCCACTCTTGTTTGCATCGTAATACGAATAATCACTTCCTGCATGATTCCAATTAAAATACACATTTATTGCGAACGAATCTACTATCCATTATACGAGTAAATGTTCCGAGAACTGTTTTACCCTGAATCACTTGGAATAATAGCTTTTAATTTTCTGCTCCGGTGCTCGTCATTATTTATATCGACCTATTTTGTTCGTACACCGTCGTTCTGTTAATCAAGCTTCCTCGTTTAATATTTGTACGAGGTCAAACGCAACATCCCTTTGTCTTCCTTTTAAAACGAAGATTTCCGATGAAAGATGGAAAGTGAATGATTAATTACCAGACAAAATATAAAGCGGAGTGTCTATTATTGCGTAAAATAGAAAGCCAAATATACACAGGCGCGTGCAACAAATGTGCGCTTGGAAGAATGGATTTTTTACAATAATACCGCTTATTCAGCGTTGTTGAATCGAGTAAATTTATTTTCAAGACTCTACACAGGTCTTTCACGTTTCTCCCTTTTTCCTCTATTGCTTTTTACTCTTTTGCTCGTTTGTATCCGGAAATAAAGTCAGTTTTAAATTAAATGACGTTTGATGGACTATGCTTTTCTTTGTCCATTACAGTGTTTGCATCGCAGAGGATATATATGCGACAAAATGAATGAAAGAACGAAAAACTATTTAAATACTTTTTAAGGTGTCTAAAGAATTTCACGTATAAAGACTAATGATTAAAAAATGTAAAACTTGATCACCTACTTATTACAAAATTATTTCAACATCGAGGTCGCAATCATTTTTTTCTATAAGATCTATAAAAAAATATAACGCTGTTATCCCTAAGGTAATTTATTCTATAAATTTTAAATTAAAGATCAATTCTAATTTTCTTAAATTAAAGTTATTCAAAATTAAAATTCATTAAATTTAATAATTCTCCCAATCAAATATAAAATTAAATTTTATTTTAATATAAAATTAATTTTATATAAAATTCTATAGGGTCTTATCGTCCCATAAAAAAATTTTAACATTTTTATTAAAATTTTAAATTCATAACATATATATGAGACAGTATATATTTCATTAATCCTTTCATTCAAGATTTCATTTAAAAACCAATTGATTATGCTACTTTTCTACAGTCAGTTATACTGCAGCCATTAAAATTTACCATTGGGCAGATCGACTTAAAAATATTCTAGTTTGTATATATTTCATATAATTTCAAATATTTCAGTTTCATAAATTTGCACATTCCTAATTTCCATATAATTGAAAATTGAATTTATTACGTTGTAGTAATAAGAAGAATGACAACACGAAAAACTCAAGATCTTGCGAAAATATTTGCACAAAAGATTCTTTCCCTCGAGAAGCGCAAGCGATATTTATTTAATTAAAAAGGAAAAACTCTTTTCTACGAGATTTGACTCAATAAGGAAAGCATAGAAGTTAAAAAGAAACGACGACATTTTAATAAACAGAATTACATCGGAATTCTTCGCGAACAGCGTCGATTGGCATCCGGGTGGATCGATAATTGCGGAGAAACGGCGAGTAGATAGGGGGAAAGAATAGATAGATAGTAGAAAGAAAAGAGGCGATACCACTTACGTCCATCAAGAAAGTAATGGTCGCGTGACTCAGAACACGAAGCATGGGTGTCGCGTGGGCGTAGAACAAGGACATTCGGTTGGCGAGCTCATTGCCGACCACGAGGTCCTTCTCGGCATTTTCCTGTCGCGCCAGAGATGCTCTGGTCAATGTTCTCCGATAATAGCTGAAGTCGTTCTGAATAGCCGGGGTCTTCATCTTGTGCTCGTCGAATTTTAAAACGAACTCCAGAATTTCTGCCAGCTGTTTCACCAAAGCCTGTTGGGTTTCGAGATGTTGAGTCGGCGAGAGGTTGCCAGAGCACAATTGACCCAGGATCTTTGGTACGACCTTTTCTGGAAAATGTCGAGCCGAAAGTTGCAAAATGAGCGTTACGATTCTGAAACTCTTGCAACTTCTTTTTTCCTATTCTTTTCCGTTTGTAGCTTGAACAGAAGGTTCTTTTCTGTTCTGATTCTGATATTCTGTTCGAATATCCATTATTTACAATAAATCATTTGATTTTTTGCAACAGTGTATTGACAAACAACAGAACAACATACAAAATATGAATATGTATAGCATTATGGAGAGTTAAAACAACGTTACCGAATGGAACAGGATACCGAATGAAATGAATTATTAATGAAATATTGCAAAATAAATTTTTTAAATTAGTCTTCCCATACAAGATTTAAGATCATTTTATATTTTTTAAATAGTACTATATATTTTTACTAAATTCATACTCTATATCTGAAAAGCAGTATTTAAATTGTTTATTCCGAGCTATAGATTTTTTTCATATAATAAAATCGACTGTTTGGTCGATTATGTCATAAGTTATAAGATTTCTTGTAACTTTTAACACAAAAGTTAGAGATCACAGTACAGATTAAAAAATTGGAAGATGGAATTTTAGATTAGCTTTAACAACAAGAGTTTTGCTCGATTTAATTTTTAACTTTTATTTTTTAATTTTATTGTTATCTACTAATTTAGAAGTAACAAATTACGTGAACGTGTGTATGCAACTTTCGAAAAGTGATATGAAAACTTCGAAAAGCGATGTAAAAGTCGGTAAAACGTCGTAAAAGAGGTTTTCGTTTGTGAGAAAAAAGGATTTTATTCAAACGGTTTTGCTTTTGGCATTACTATATAGTTGACGAGAGCTAGCGGACATTTTCATTTCCGCTCGGATGCCTACTACTACGTTATGCAAAATAAAGGCAATAAATGCGTCTGAAGTTTATAAGCGGTTGAAAGTTTCGCTCGTGCCGATGCAACGATATTGGACTTCCAATCACCGTACGTACGGGAATATTCAGCATTCAAGCTAAATAATAATCCTTCGCGGTTCGTTGCCGAACCAATATCGACATTTAAGTTTTTATGTCCTTAGTTTCAGTGAATGACATCGTAATTAAAGCTGAAGGAAAAATTTTTGGTTCAATAGAAACAATCCCCGGTCTTTAAGGAGAAATTGATAGTGTCGTAGGACAATTTGCTTCAATAAACATTGATCGTTTAAAGTGTCCCTCTAATTTGTAATTTTTCAACTAGATAGTTCGATAGACAGATTGGAAGTTTAATTAAACAAATTAAAACTGCCTGTGGCGATACGTAGAAATATTTTTTCCTTCTATTCGCTGAATTTTCTATTTCGTGTCCTGTGTGATTACAGTATTAGAAATTTGATATTTAAGAATAAATATGAGGTATTTGGATCCTATAAATTTCTATCGTTTTATAATTTATGTATATTTATTTAAGAAATTATTAACCGTGAAATATTGTTATTTTGTCGTGTATTTTTATCTTACTATTTCCAAAGATTTTAATTTCGACAATTGCATCCGCTTTAACGAAATAGAATTTTAGAAAACATTTCGAAACAATAAGGACAAAGCGAAAACTACTAAAAGAACATATGAAAGGTTAACGCTCACCAAGTTCTAATGAAAATTCATAGAATCTTTTCAGCTTGGCAACCAGAGGGGCAACAGTCAGGTAGGCTTTCCGTTGACACTCCTCCGTGGGCGCCGAAATCGCCTCTCTGATTTCTTTCCCTGCCCCTTTGTAGCACTGAATCTCCTCTAAGATAAATTCTGAATTTTTCAGAACTCTTTGCACCGCTTCAAAGGTCTCCCTCTCTATGTCGGAAGGTTGTGCATCTAAAAATTCGATTAAAAAAAAAAAACCGACGGTTATTCTTCGAGAATGATTTTCAAATGCGAATGTCGATCTTTAACAGGCGTCACTCGTATCGTACAACGTTTCGCGTTGTCAAGTAAAAGTCGAAGAGCGGGGAAGAACGAAAAAGTTCAATACGCAAAAATTACGACTGAAAGGGACGTTTTCACGCGAGTATGCTCGTCGTACTTACTTTCGAAATCCAAAAAGACGTCGTACTTTTGAGGCGTGCAACAGGTAGACTCGTCTCGAGCCAGAAGACTCAAAAGCTTGCCCATCTTCGGTCTGAGGCTTCCTTTCACCCAGTATTATTTACAACATGAAAGGCATCTGTAACAGGGCGAAAATACACGTGTAGAAGTCCCTTTAAATTTAACAGCCAATTAAAACGGCACCTCGTTGCCATTCTTATTTACTACCTCTTTTTCGAGGAATAACTTATCTCCATACAAAATCATGGTGTAAAAGCTTGCTGTAAAATAAATTTTTCTATTTACTTGAATACCATAGTGTAAAAAACGCACAAAGAACACGTCGTAATTGTGTCACAAAACGTTCGAATTTTTCAATTCGGCAAACTATTTATCACGTCCTGTGAACGATCACACGTAAAGCTTGGTAAAACCAGCACTTGAAAATTGACGTTTAATCAAAGTTTAGTCAGAGTCTGGCCAGAGTTTCTACATGACGGAAAGTTCGTGGAAAGTTGGAGAATACCGTGGAAATCAAGAACACTCTTGGGAAAACTGGTTGATAGATATATATCAAGAGGGTAGGAGGAACGGTCGAACGAATGCCAAAATCTATCGAAAACAGTCAGAGTGGACGAGAGGAGGAGACAGTTGACCCGGCGTACCTGGAGTTTGCGTCGTCACTGCACGGAGTCACAGCAGAATTTGAATTTCTGACTCCGATCCGCGCGTGCATGTCGAAGTGTTAATTCCAGACGCGCGCGCGCGCGTGTGTATGCACACGTATTATATACGTGTAAATGCACATCAAGCAAACCACGTGTCCGTATCGGGACCACAGAACGAACGAATTCTGCGAACTCGTCAACGAGGGATGAATTCCGTTAATTCCGATCAGCGGAGCTAATCTGATGCTGACCTCACCTGCAAACGGCTAATAATTTCAAGAACAGACACCTACACGCGTGCCTTGCCACCCTAAAATTTTGATTTTCACCCTCGTTGGGTCGTACCTAATTACAAAACTTTGAACGGATAAATGTGTTGGATTATTGAATTCTGGGATCCTTGATATTGTGATAAATGTTTGGTTGGACAATTAGTATCAGTAGGAGAGTTGAGCGAGGATATTTGTGCAAATTTCTACTCTTTGGAAATGTAGTGAAAAGTATGGAATCTGGATAGATAATTTCACTTACTAATACTACAAGTATTATGAGTATTACGAGTAATAAAATTAACAATAGAACTATCGATTAAAGCGTAAAACTTGTTTCAGAGAAATTAAAACGCAAGGGACAGGGAGAAGTTTGTAACATAATAAAAAACAGATGCTTTTACTTGTGCGTTTTGTGAGAAATCGTTCAAATTTTTAATGATATTAATTGTAAATTATAAAATTTTCATAAAACATTATAAATTTCTCATTTCGACAACTCTGGGGTAGCTCTAGCGTTAAAAATTAAAAATTTTTCTTTCCATAATTCAGACACTAAGGATTAAGCATAAAGCACGGCGTACTAACTAAAACGAAATCAAATAAATTAACGGAAATATTCTCGCGAGCTCTTCATCACAATAATAAATACCACTCAACTTTAATTAAAGTTTTTTTAATTAAAGTACTTACGTTTGAAGCATCTGTTTCGTTCGCTTGCAACGAATTCAACATATAAATTTCGCATTTGTATTTAATTTCTAAACCGAAGAAGATGTTCCAACACGTTGAAATTAACGTTGGTAAGAGCGGAGAAATTTGTTCCGGCGGTAGAGGAGAAACTCGAGTTTTGGATGAAAAGCAATTAGAAACGGAGTGCCAGATAAAGATAAGGTGAAATTACCAGAGAAACTGGCCTCTTGGTTCTCCTTGATATAACAAGAGAACGTTATCAACTTTCGTTGTGAGAGGCAATTAGTTCGTTTCACTCGTGGAATGCGATTGTACTCGAACGATGCGAATGAAAAGTCTCTTTATCACCCGTAACCTGTCCGCGATCGGTGATACATGGAAACGGTAAAATCCACGACGAACGCCGGCAACGCTCGAGACGGATGCTTGTCAC
This sequence comes from Melipona quadrifasciata, assembly GCA_001276565.1. Lineage (NCBI taxonomy): Eukaryota > Metazoa > Arthropoda > Insecta > Hymenoptera > Apidae > Melipona > Melipona quadrifasciata. The sequence goes on from KQ435743.1 coordinate 11,834, forward strand.
ACACGTGAGGGGACAACGATCGAGTTTGCTGGATCTAAAATTGTGCGCCGAGGGATTCCAACGTACCGGCGAATGTCTCCGTTATTTTTAGCAGAAAACCGTGCGTTCCATTAACGAACTCCTCTTGTCACGCAGGACCGGTTAGATTTGCCAATCAGCCAGCGATTCACCGCAAGATCAGCTCGCGTATTTCGTCTCGAATAAAGCTACTCGCGCAAAAATAGTCCGTAAAACCGTACGTTATCCCTTTTTTTCCTCTCTCTAACGCTTGGTTTGGATCGATCGCGCTTTCTCATCTCAACGAGTATCGAATATAATCGAAAATAAAATCGCACGACACGCGAGGGTGAAGATAAATATTTACGTTGAAAATTCCGCCGATGATCCGACGCAGAAGCGAAATATTATCATAGCGGCAGCACAACAATCATCATTTCCGCGTCACGCTGGCACAGCGAAACGATTCTTGACCAAGCGGCGTGATTCCCTCGCGATCAATCGCGCCAACAAACTATGTGTTCGACTCGCTTAAGATCAGGACTCGCTTAACGAATCACTCCTCGTGCCACTCGTTCTCGTAAGAATTCAAACACGAACGAGAATTCGCCCTCGATCGAACGAACAAATAGAAAAGAAAGAAAGGAAAAAAGAAGAAGAAGAACAAGAATACAGTCAGAAAAATCGGCAGACGAAAATCGAAGAGAGGATGATAACACGATTTAATGACACGAAAGATGATTTCGTTGATACGTGAAAAGAGTTTCCCTTAGGAACTCACCGTGAAGGAGAGTCGGCGTGATCGCCCTCGTGAACGCGAATGCATGGCGCTGACAGGTACACGTCGAAAGCCGGGGATGGTCAACAAGTACGCGTACCGAGTGCAACAACTGTCATTCAACGGACGGCCATGTTGCTGTTCGTAAGGGGTTGCGTTGTGTAGTGGCGCGGTTCGAGTCCTCTCCTTATTTGGTAAACGACAGTGGCGGCGGCACGTTCGCGCGAAAAATCAATGGGGTTAGTTCGCCGGTTCGTCCTCGGGGTGACGCTGCTTGCCTCAGAATCGCCAAGCATTTCGAAATCTACCTTTGGAATCGAGAAAATCTTGGCAACTGTGCGGAAATTTGGAACGGAAGAGCAGCTATTCGAGAGCGATTTGATCGATGAAAATTTTTTTGAAAAAATGAAAGTCTTAAATGCAAAGTAATTTGCAATGATGGAGGTAGTTCGCATCCCCCGTGCGGATGGAGGATTTTATCGCGGTTAATGCACAACAGCGGAATTTTTTTTACCAATATTTCGACGAACTTTTCACGCACAGGACGTCTGATAAATAGTTTAGAAGTTGTGACGGATTCGAGTCGATTTATACAATTTTCAGATATGAACAGTTTAAAATTATCGAACATTTAACTTGAATATTAGACAAACTTTTGAATTTATCTGCTATTTTTTTATTCCTTATTGCTTCCATATGTTTGGGTCAACTTTAACTTTTAAACCATCTAAAAATGCATCGCATTCTAGACTGCAAATACATATGCGAAAAATGAAATCAACGAATGAAAGAAACGAAAGAATGCAAAGAGAGTAGACGTAACAAAAGTTCATTTCTTTTCTTGTTATCTTCTTCGTTGGATGTTTGTCTAACGTTTCGCTCAAATTTTTCAAACACTCCGATTAATACACGGCATTAAAATATTATATTCATTTTAACGTTTAATTTATCGTTTGTTAATTGAAGCAATTAAATTGCAAATATGTTGAAATCTTTCTGTGTCTACAACATTCGAGTATAGGCGTCAGTACGGTGAAGACTCGTACTTCAAAATACGTTTATAAATTTAGAAGTTCCCTGGAACTCGTGGCCAACTCATCCGTGAGAGGGTACGCGACCAACGGATTGTCAGTAACGGTCAAGATGAGGCTCAAAAGGGTGAACAATATCGTCTGACTGGATATAGGCCGGTCGAGTTACCAAGAATCAATCGCGTTAATGTTTATGCGGCTCTGCCTGGAATACTCGGGTCAGTACCTTTATGGGTTAACGTTCGAGTAGACGAATGACATTGAAACAGCAACCCATTTATGTCCTGCAAGAATAAATTCGTTTTACTTATTACCGAACTTGTATCAGAAAGTTTCTGTTTCTAAGGAATGATTCGCTAGATACAATCTTACAAGTAGAATACAAATTCGAGTCACGTTGTTGTTTGGAACGTAGGTAACGAAATTTTAAAAATTCTTCTTTACCAATTACATTTTTAAAATGGAAAAAGGAACGATTTTTAGTATTAATATCAATAATAATGTAATTTAATATAATAATTTACTACTTAAATAATAATTATAGTTTAATAGAATTGTTGAGATGAAAACCAACCCGTGATTCAGAATATTAAACATTGAAACGTTTTGGAAAATATTGTATAAATGTCAAATATTTGTCTACGTTCCTTTATTCTTTTCAGAACATATAAATATTATTTCGTACTTTAAAAACTTTGTTAATCGTGAAAAATTCCAAACTAAATGTTCATTTTGCTCAATCACTTGTTATCTTCCATTATTTTATTTTCAAATTAAAAATGATAAATACGATTATCTTAAATAATAGTTAAATAATAAGAATAGCAAGTGCATCGTTATATTTGATCTTGAACAGCGATATAAGCGGAATTCATAATTGAAGAACGGCGTGTCACCCAGTCCCATAGGTTATACGACGTGACACGTTCAAACAAGACAGAGGAGAGATCATTATTTGCTTCAAGGAAATTCTGTGTCAAGAGAGAATTAGTTCGTATTATCTATCGGACACTGAAAGAGCAGTCAACGACGTGGATAACCGTCGCGATTTCGCTTCCATTTTTCCCGATAAAGCAGTAATCGTTGCTGACATTACACAAACCAACCCCACGCTTCGCCAACCGCACATGCATTTACTATTTGAAGTGCACGTGATGGAGCGAGTCTTATCTGCGAACGCTCTCTTTCGCTGTGTCGCAAAGAACAGAACGTGTAACCATAATAACGTAATAACATCACAAAGCGTTTCTTTCTATGCGTGCGCGTGCAAATTTTAAAACAAATTAAGGCCAGACACTTTTGAAATTTATTTTAAACGCGATGGATTTTTACGAACAGTCTTTTGCTAAAAACAATTTTTATCTAAACTTTTAGATGCAACATTCTCACTTAGTTTCATTTATGTTCGAAAGAGTACAATGTATTTAATGAAAAGTCTAAAAAAAAAATTATTTATAATACTACTGTTACAGTTTAACGCTTGGAAAGATAGATTGAGTTATTTAAGGTTCTATTTAAAGTCTGTAACGAGCTTCAGGCGGTACATTTATTATTCAATTAGAAACACGTTGACTCACAATAAGCGTTGTTATCAATATAATCCCATGGAGGAGATCTCTTGCACGATGATCAACGTACGATGATAGCCAACGTACTCGGATTTTTAAAAATATTGATAAAATCAATAGCGTATTTTAAATAATTTATGCCCTCGCGTACTTTAATGACGTCAATCACCGTACGCATACGGTGCGTTAAGAATCATCGTAGTGTAAATCAATCTTTTGAAAATCCAAGTTTGATCCACATCTAAAAATGTCGTCCGTTTAATTTAAACTAAAACATCCCCTATTATTATAGTACCTATATGGTTCTGGTAATTTTAAAAAAATATATATTGAAATACTATCTCCCGAGGATTATCGACAAATTCAAAGTTTCGCCATTCTAACTCTCGACTCGTTCCACAGTAAATAACAAGCATTCTGACTGACGTAACGAAATTTCTGTCACTTGGTCGTTTCACGCATGACATGTTCTTCTTTGTGCTAACTAATCGTCACTGTCGTTGCAAGAACATTTAGAGGCTGTTTAGGCTACAGTCAGTTTCCGCGGTGCGTCGTTTAAATATCGTCGCGGTGTCGAGATTTTTGCACCTCTTTCAAGTGCACGATTGGATAATCGTCGGAAACCGTGGGCGAAGATAATCGACGCCTATTAAAGGCCTTTTTGTGCATCAATTCCAGCAAATCAATTGAGGCCCTCACCACCTCCCACCATGACCCTCGACACGGCTCTCTCGAGCTCCCCTTTCCTTCGGTCAACCTTAATTTTCGTCGCTGCGACGACAGGACAGAACCGACAACCGTGTGGTGCGTGTATGTGTATCACGATTACTCCGCTAGCGATTACTCGCGTGTTTTATACGCTTCGTGCAAGTGTGCGCGCTTGCCCCACCAGATATTTCATGCTACGAATCGTTACTACGATTTATAACTTGTAATACTTTTTCTTCCGCTGCCTGTTCGTTCACCGCTATTAGAAGAAATTGCTCGTCCGAATGGTTTTTGTCCGCCTCGCGCGTAACATTCTCCAGATGAACTGAGGCGATACAAAAGTTGTCTAATAAGCAGGTTTATCGAGTGGAAGAAAGTGAAAGAAGCTTGGGTATAAACTGGTTCGATTTTTCTAGTAGGTCTGTAGGGATATTCCGGCTTTTTTCACGTGCTACCGGTTATGCCGGCATAATCGGATGCGCGTATCATCTGAAGTAAATATATACCTCGGGACTCTTAATTGGAAAAATGATCATCCTCCCTTGGAAATACATTAATTTCGTTTCCTGCGAATACGTTGATTTTTCTTACAATTACATATAGAGGTTTCGCATTTGTACCTGGAATAACTTGCAATTGTTTCGTTTCTTTCTTCCTATCAATATATTAATGAGAATTTTAGATACAAGAAATATCATATATTCGTACAAACTATCTTAAATTCGTGAATGATCGAGTTTGATTCAACAAAACTAATCTATCTTCACAAAATAAATTATCGCGAGCTATACAAAAATCCCTTTCACGGACTGTAAGAATGCAATTTGAATGAATCTATGAAAAAGTTCGAAGAATCGAATGGAGCACTCTAGTCTTCATTCAATAGTTTTACTCCACTTGATTCCATTGTATTTTTGACTCAACTTACTAATTTTGAGTAGTTCGTGAAACGAAAATAATTATTTAGTCTTTAGTCTTTCAATTTAAAAATTGATTAAACATCTCATTTGTCATCTCAAAATAAACTTTAACTGAAAATTTTATATTACTCATTAATGCAATAGTATTATAGCACTAAAAAAATAATATCCACGTAATGCTACTGAATAATTAGATCTTATAAACTCCCCAAGGAGAATGTTTTACAACTTACCACGTAAAAATAAGACGCTTAAAAGGTACTAAACTGTTAAAGTTACCCATATCCTGCCAATTTTACCAAGATACCCAGTACTAATAAACTCCGAATGTACGCGAAACTATCCAGTTGTCACGACGTTAACGACGCCTCTGGTCCCAAAGCGTAACACGACTTTGTAAGAACGCGAAACGATAGCTTGCCAGCGTGTGCTTAGGCGTGTAAGCACGCCACTCGTCCGCGAGTGGTCGGGATGCGTTGTGGCGTGCGTGCTTAATAAGGCGAGCGTGTACGCAAGTACGTACGCGGCTTAAATAATAGCGCGCGTATCGACGCGTCGCTCGCGACACGTCTTGCGCGCGATATGGTAACGCGCGCGTAGTCTCCTCGCCGATCTCTAAACCAGGCTAGCCATACTACCGTGCACGGCTCGGTGGCCTCCTTTAAACAACCTGAGCAAATTAATTGCGGAACAGCGAGGATCAGGGCCATCGGGGACGTGCGCGTCGCGTTAAAAAATTATGTGACCATTAAATGGAACTTGGAAGTGGCGCGCATGGGGATACATGGGAAAGGTCTCGAGCCATCTGCCTCGAAGAAAGATGTTCAATGTTATCTCTTGCCTAGTGGAAGGGAAGCACTTTGAGCTTGCGGGTTGAGGATGGGATGGAGAACTGGCCTCTTCGCTTACAACGAAGCGTAATTTTTCCCTTGTAAAAAGTCGACGCGTATTATTGATTATTTCAGTGACGTCCGTTTTATCTACTGATAGACACGTTAAATTTAGTTTTGGAATTTTTGCTGAAGCAAATGTGAAAGAGACTTTCAGAAACGGAAGAAGTTGTTTTCATCATACCCATTGTTAACCCAGTGTTATTCTGCACGCTTATTGTTGTACCATTTTATTTTATCGTCGTATCACTGCATTGTCTTCGAGCAATCTATTTATAGCAATTATTAGTTATTATTTTCCCTATCAACGTGCAATTTCCTGTACAACCATATTGTATGAAAGATTTTCAAGAATTAATCGAGGAGGACCTCCAAATTGTAGAAGGATTTGAATTTCGTGGTTAAAATTTTTTTTTTCATTTAAATATTACGAAGAAATGACGTGTCTATTTTAATGTGTTTTCTTAATCTTCGTAAGAAAAGTTATCTGTGAAAGTGTGTCTCTGTGACATTACGAGTTGACACGATCCGGCTGAAAAAAGTGATTAATTGATCTGTGATCACGCTTCTGTTGTTTAAATGGAGCTATGCTCTGTTTGACTCATTCGTATCAAGTCACTGAAACGTTAAACCAACAAATGTACGTAGAAATTTTTTCAGGCCACAGATCATAACCAGTAAATCATTCAAGGTCTGCGATGCCTGGAAAGTTATAACGTATTAATAATTTACTTTTATTTCATCTAAAACAATTTTTTTGGAAACCATTTCTATATCCTTTATTTCACTCTTTCTATTTTATTTTATTTTATTTTACTTTTTTTGTTTCCTAAAAGTTCCAATTTAGATACAGACATGTTAAAGCAAGACAATTTTTATAAAATTAAATAGTTGGAACAATTTAGAAATTGTTCGTATCCATACGTACACGCGCGAAACCTTTGAGCACGCGAGGCTATTATTCTTTAGCGACCCTGTCCTCCTTAAGAAAGAGGCAAATTAATTAAAAGTGGGAACAATGAGAAGAGGAAATGGCCGAACCTCATGTTACACCGCATTTCCCATGTGAGCATCAACGACGTATCAAATTAGACATCTCTATATCATACACGTATTATCGTTAAGTCATCCCTTTTTTACAACAAAAGCAACATTGATCCTCAGATGGAATAATTAGTAAAAACACAATACTAGTATTTACTTACATATTCTATATTATATACTAAAATAAATTCAGAGATTAAAATAAAGTACTATTAAATCAAATTTTATTTGACTATCATCGTCTGTCTAAATACAAAACTTGATCCGAGATTTAAAAATTACATCAAACGAGTCAATTAAAATAACGCTCCAACTTTTTAAATAAATATCATGTAGCAATTTGTCAATCAACCTCGATCAATTAATTGCATAAATTAATCAAATTAATCGCATCATTCTATAGAATGATTCAATAAAATTTACCCATCTTCGTTGATTTTGAAAATATGAAAAAACTTTGTTAACGAAAATCATTCGCTATAGAGAAGGTCTGTAATCTATAATATAATATACACACTGTACATACTCTACAAATTAATTAAATCGTTTCAAAATCAAATTGAATTTGTTTGACGGCTTGATGGAACATCCTGTCACAAATCAGGAAGTAATTCTACAAGCTACAGTTTGTGAATTTCATATGTTATTCCAAATATATTTAATCTGACAATGGACGTTACCAAGTATTGGAGAATCATAGTTTCGAGAGACACTTTATTTGTTGATGAAAATGATGAAACGGTGCACGAGTTTTTAGCATCAATAGGAAATTGAACTTCCATCCGATCCTTCGTTTCATTGAAAGTTCGGATACAGAATTCTCGATAGGATCCTATGTTCACTTTTGGAGATACAAAATTCAATCTTTAGTATATTTATAAATGAAATACACAGTATAAAGTTCAGTATCACAGTCCAAATAGTTTACAATCCAAAAATCCATAGAATCCACAATTTCGTAAAATCAAAGAACTAAACTGTTTGTAACATTTTGATCTGTTTAGTAATTAACAGATTGATCATTCAACTTTAATTTTTTTGGTTTCTTTTTTCAATAATCAGAAAATATTATTATAAATCGCAACGTCAAGTTATTTTAATTCACTCTCATTTTTCGAAATAGATTCGTGTAATCACGATCCGAGTACCAGAGGGTATAGAGTGATGAAAAACGACTCGGTAGCTTTGTCACAACAGGGAATTAGCAGGAGAGCTTCCATCGGGTGCTCGTTTCTCCGATTTCTACTATATGTCTCTATGAATAAGACACGTGTGGTGGTACATACGTGTTTGCATAGCGAGACAAGGGATGAAGAGAAGAAAGGCTTGTCACGCTCGAAGATGGCAGATCGTTTCAAAATCCAATGGTTAATCTCTTTCTTTCTTTTTTCTTTATCTCCCTACAGTTTACTCCTTCTCTCTCTTTCCTTTTGTTCCTTAAGTGGATGCATGTAATCGATTCGACGAAGTTTAAGTTCCTGTTTCGCGTCCCGGTACTTGGGTTACGTGATGCAGAAGCAAAATACAGTAGACGTGAAAGTCTCTCACGCGATACGTTTATTTTCCGCGAGCTATCGCACGATAATCATGTGAACACATCTGAAAGGAGTATGCCGTCCTAAGAGCGTTTTAATTATTCAGATTCGGAGCACAGCGTTTCTTTTCTCGGTGGAGGATGGGATCGAATATTCAGGAAGAAAGTGCGAACCGCGCGGTTAGCTCGGAAGTAAGCAACGGAGTATCAATGATTACGATCATATTTTTTAGACCGATCAATTTTTTCTCTGTCAACTATTTTAATCAACGAATTGAAAGATATCGGGAGTGTACGAACTTGTACAAAGTTTTGAGTTTATAATTTTTGTAAAAAAAATTTAATTTCAGAAAATCAAATATTTTCTTTCTCTAATATTTAAGATTTTGTCTAATAAAATGAATAAAGCTGTGTATTATAGGTATATTAAATTATAGAAACAGACACAATACGCAGCTTTTTAAAACAGAAAATTACACAGTCAAATAATTTAGCGAAAGGTACAAGATTGAACGTTCGATATAACGCAAAAATACTTTACAATTACGAAGCAAACTTTTTTGAACAAATTCCGATGGTTGTACAATCCGTTAGCCCATGGTGTTTTTTTACCAGGTATCCCCGGATATTTTTATAGTTGCTTACGCCACTGGCCAAGCAGGGGGGATATCGTCATATCCCGGACGAAGACAGGAAACCTCCGAGCAAAATTCCCCTCTGCTCGTATGCACGTTTGCTTTGACAAACCTCTCTACGTACGTGCGTGTACGTACGCTTGATTACAAATGAAGCAAACAGAGAAAAGGAGCGAACCGTTACAGAACGATCACGATTAGTTGACAGCGATCGATCAACATTTCTGCCGTCTGGCCAGAAAGAAATGTTCGCGTATGTACGTACATCATCAGTCAAGTGGGAAATAGTTGTAGTCCTTATGTCGAAAAAAATACTAACCACGTAGTTATTGAAAAATTATTGACACAGCCAGAAATATTTCATTACAACTTCCATCGTATTTATTATAATAATAGTACGCTCTGAGAGCAAAATACTTTTTTATATCATACAAACGCGTCTGCCGAGTTAATTTCAACCATGTGCGATACCATGACTCTCAAGGTTAAACAAACCGATAAAGATAATCTTTTATTACAAAATACGCATCGTCAGTTCCTGCGTCGCGAAAATCGCGGCGAACGTTTTCATCTTGACTTCTATAATTGGAATCAGGATATAAAGTATAATTAAACATTTATACGAAACGTATCATTTTGATTGTCGACTGATAATTAGCGTACGCACGCGAACAAATTATGCACGTAATTATATCTGATTCTTTCTTTGAAACTTAATTTCGATTCGCTTAGCGGTATCTTCTTCCTTCGCATGTTCTTACATCCTCATTTTCTTACAACGAACTGAATTACGTCACGGTGCGATGGAAGTACTTTCCACACACGTGATCGCGCCGCATCCGCCTATTCGCGATACCCCATAGAAGGGTAATGTTAATGCTTGTTCCTATGGTTCAACTCACGTTGAAGTGTCTACGGTATTTAAACATTACGTTACACCGTGTGGAGCCTAACGCTTCGTCCTTTCTTCCTTTCTTTTTTGTTTTAGCTACGAATCCAATTATTTAAATGAGGTATGTACCTTGGACGAATGCAAAATATCTTCGTTTACAATTATAATCGGACCATCTGGTGCGTTTCAGAGTTATGCGTCTTCACAGAAAACTCGAAACACGAAAGTTGACGATATCTCACTGCTGCTATAATTTTTGTTTCTAACTAATAAAGACAAACAAATTGATGAGCTGATCATT
>KQ435743.1:41121-57664 GCA_001276565.1 Melipona quadrifasciata
GTTTTTTCAGTTAATTACTTACTCTGCTACGTCCTCTTATCGAAGGTTATTTTTGATTGAGCAATATTTACAATCTGAAACGTGTAATTAGCAACTATTTAGAAACGGAACCATTCCATACTCGAAAAATAACTGTTAAGAAGATATTGTGGAATCTCAAAGCTAATTTTAAACTTAAGCACGAAAACACGAATCTAAAAATAGTCTCGACTAATACATTGTCATTTAAGACGATTACGCCGTTGAACTACTATTTACGTTATGGCTAAAAGAGAGCACTTTAGTGTGATATAATTGCAGCTGTTAGACCTAAATTTACGAATTTACTTTTAAAAATAAACAAAACCTATTTCAAACACGAATAATATTATTAAAATGTATATATTATTATTAATACATATAAATTATTAACTATTATTTACGCTGCAGATGTTCATGAAATGACTATGTTTCGAATATTTTATGTACCTTTGTGCGTGTATTTCGGGTATTCTCTACATAATTTCTCGTAAATGTTCCTTCGTAAAATCAGTAGCTTACAAATACTAAACGTTAATATACGTCCTACATAAAATTTAAAGAATGCAACCTCTTCCTACAATCTTACATCGCGTCATTGAACTTTGATTTAAGACTTTCTCAACATCCGTACGATCGTTTTCCCAATTTCTGTCTCTTGCCACCTATTGCCACTTAAAAACTTGATTGTCTAAAAAGACAGATCGGTCAGAGAGGCAATTACAAAGAGATCGTAGAGAAGCGATCACGATCGAATCAACGAATGTTTGAGGCTAACCAGGATCGTGTAATGATTCCTCGGAAGGTTGTTGTGCGCGTCGCGGCGCGGCGCGTATTTTAATGCAACAAAATTGCCGGTCTGCGGCCCGGGCAAGGGTGAATTTCATACACCTGGATGATTTCATATACACCTGCGGAAGAACTGTACGCTTAAAGAGCACGAGACGGCAGACATGTCGCGCGTAAAGTGGCAAGGTTGAACCGTAAGTACAGCGTCGAAATGTGAAAGGAGGAGAAGGGAACGAGTCGAGGCGCAGGTAAAAACAAAGAAAGAGACGAAAGAGAAAATTAATGGCCGCCGCTTATAAATACTTTTTCCATCGAATGGAAGTTGCTCGTCGTGCCTCCGGAAATATTTGTTCTGCTACATAAGTTTCAGATACACATCCGTGCAACCGGGGTCGCATTCGAATAGATACGCATCCGTTTCGGTGCTCGTCGGGGAGGATGAATTAGTGAGAGAGGTAGAGATGAAGGTCGTAGGTAGAGAACTAGCGGAATGATCGCTCAGAATTTGTGAAATGCTTTCAGACCCGGTTTTTTCACATGCAGATGTCAGTTAACCCTGTTAAGTGGCTATTATAATTCAGTAAATACTGTTAGAATATACGCGGTGTATTATACTTTCAAATATTTGATTCTAACGTTCGATATAACGATTTCAGTTTTTAATGTATTTTTTTTTAAACAGAGCATCGTAAGAAAAGAATAATATTTGAAGAGACGCGGCGCGATGAAGAAGAGAGATGAGGAGATCAATTTTTTTCTATTTCCGACTTATATATATTCATAAAATATTTGTGTCACGAATACATTTGTTTTATCATAACAAGAGAATATAATTTACGCTACAATTACGTTACTGCATTATTTATATAACTTTTTATTTATTACCGAGTTTTGGAAATTTCTTTCTTTAACATTTTCCATCATAATGTCCACTATTGCCAAAATATATACGAAGCTTGAATCATACTTTTGTTCGTGTGGAATTTTACTTCCTTAATTGCCACGTGCAATTAAGGAAGCCATAATTAAAGTGATATCTCGTTGCGAAGGACAGCAATTTCCGAAACATATACCAAGGTGGAAAAATCAAGCTCGTAATTTTGAACGATAGATACGATTTACACGGGCTTCGTTAAGAGAAATTGTGTAACCTTTTTCAATTCTGCTCGCTTCTTTGTTGATTGTATCAAGCGTACAGTTTGGTCAATCGAGCATTTGTCGTTCAAGTAAACCAATGAAGAAGAAAAGAAGGATAATGTAAAATGAAAGAGTAGGATTTACATTGTACCTCTAACATCTTAATCCTAAAATTAATCCTCTCCCCCTAGCATAATTTAGCAGAATAACAGAACAAATTCTAGCTTCGCGTAATTATGTGCAAATTGTTGATTGGTTTACGACCACGTGACGTTAAATATCAATTAGTAGTGAAAATTGTCTTGTTATTACGAATTAGTAAAAATTTCTCTCGTGGCTGATTTATTTCTCGTCTTTTCCCTGTGGCGAATGCAAAAACATTAGAATATGGAAATTGTTAGAAATTGTTTCAGAAGATTTACCGTCTATGCGACGAAGGACAAAGAATAAAAGTACAAAGCAAACAACGAAATGAAATTGAACAAGCTGCAAGAATCTCTTTGGTACTACGAAAGTCTCTATCTTTCTCTGAGCTCTCTTTTCTTTGTAACAAGAGGCGTGCACGTGTTTGGGATGCGAGTACGGAGAAACAAGCGGCACGTTTTAGCGAATAAACAACATATTTAAACTGAAAATACTGAACAGACACTTCGGAGGGCGTAGTGCAGAAAAGGTTTACGAGCACAATGGCATGCAGGGTCGGTCTTTTTGAATTTTCCCTGGCCACGCAGAACGCACGTGTGGATTAGGTTTTCCGGATGTTGCTAAGTCAGCCGAGAGTCTGTCTTGGCAACGTCCATTGTCCATCAGGTCGAGACCAGTGGTGGTTGGATTTGCTACAGGAAGAAAAATTTCTAAGAAGAACATCCGTACTGATCTAACTGTAGCAAAAGACAGTGGTTGCAAGAAGAAAAAAATGAACATTTTCGTATTTTAGAAAACTGTAATCTGGAACAAAAGAAGAATGGAAGATATTTTTGAACTTGAATGAACGTGCGAAAATAAGAATTGTTTTTATATTTTCTAACACTTTAAAGTGAGATGTTGATTTTTTCCTATCAATTTTTTGCAATTCTGCATCTCATTGAAAGATGGCAAATGCTTCGCTTTGCTCTACAATGACTTCATGCAATGAAGTCAGTACTATATTCGCCATCTTTGGTCAAACCACAGAGAACGTGGTTTGCCAATTGCAGAAAGTTGCAAGAATCCATTTGAATTCGTCATAAATTGGTTGATGGATGCCGCCTCTCTCTGACGTTCAAATTCGTTCGTCACGCGAGCAGGAAAGATGGATTCGTGGAACTGTACGCGAAACCAGATAATATCGCAAACTTCCAGCCAGCCGTGTTACGAACTTTGCTGGCTGATAGCGGCTAGTTTTTTTGTCGAATCATCCCCAGACATCAAAAGTTGCTTCGCTCGTTTTCGAACGCGTCTTGCAACACTGTTGCAGATCGAAGACGCCGGTGAGTCGGCGAATTTCGGACAAAAGAAGGTAGAACCAATCTAAGAAATCTGAAATGAAGCGAAGAGGAGGACGCCGGTGGATAAACCAGGTTGCGACCGTTGAACAAGCTTTCGCCTGGCAAAAAATCAAAGCGAAACGTTTCATTAATTTCGCGTGCTCGTGTTCGCCGATGGAAAATCGATTTTCGTGCTTTTTGTTTGCGATTTCGAGCATCATTATTAAACCACGTTTGACATTGTATTTTGTACAATCCGCCATGACTGAGGTAGTCTGTAATCTTTTGCTATTACAATCTATTTGTCGTGTCAAATCATCGGTTGAATCGAATTAAATAAATTCTGGATTCAAAAATTTTGCGAAAGAACTTGCATTAATGTCAAAACTGGATCATGCAGAACACAAAGAAAGTACAGCAGAGTCTAATTTTAGATATTGTCAGATATGAATAAACTATGGATTGAATCTAATTATCTGAACGCAAATATCTATTCTGTCAAAACCTGTATTTTTGTCTATCAGCAATACAAATGATGGGAAAATTGGTCCATGTAAATAAAATTCTATCGAATGAAGTGAAATTAGAGAAATGAGATTATTTCGCAAATCGTTCCATTCCTTCAAATTCTACTAAAACTGAACCGATGATCTGAAGAATGATACACTAGAATCTCGACTAACCGCGCTGTTCAAATATCTACTTAATTTTCAATCAGACAATCAACCAACTTAATCTGCAAAGGATCGTTGCTTGACCAAGAAAGAAAAGGATGACTTTAACAAAACTTGCAATAGAAACGCAACGATCTCTTTCAATTTCTACTCTTACTTCGCAGTTTTTCTCATCGCGAATCACCCTAAATCGACGTTCCGATGATTAATCGTTCCTTTAATCAGCGCCGATAGTCGATAATCGAGATTTGGTCGTACGAACAACCGCCAACCAACGTGTTCCTACAAAGAGAACGACGCGCGCCCGTTTGTAATAAAAATTTACGAGAGCACGAGCACGCGCCGCGGTCGTGATGTTGCATTTGATGAGAACTTTCTATCGTAATAACCGGGCCGTAATACGATTCATCTGTCTCGGCGCACGCGGCACCAAAACCGAGACGAAAAAAATCATTTAGTGATTACACCTGCTTTGGATGATGTTGGGCTGCACCTGGATTTCGATGGCCCCCTTCGGTAGGGGGGAGGGGGTACCGGACCACCTATTCCACTTCGCTTTTCCACGAGGACCGAAGGGCGCCGAACGCAGGAAGTGAAAGCAAGCGTCGCGCACGATCCAGGTGAAACTTTTCGTGGTCAGGGCGGCGAATGAAAAGCGAGCGAAAAGGGCAAGGCAAGGGAGGGCCTGCGTTTCTCCGTTGTGCGTTTCACTCGCGCAAAAGGCCGAGTGTTCGAGCCTCCTGCGGAGTTTCGGCTAATCCGGCTGACAAAAGAAGAGAAGAAATCACCGGATCTGCCTGTTGTTCCTCTTCCATTTCTTCTCTCGGTCGGGCAAAGCTTGTCACCCTGTTCTCTTTGCGTTTCACGCGCAGCCCTGTCCTTTTTCTCCTCCCGTCTCCCGACATTTTTCACTTCGACAAAAATCCCGCCAACGAGTGTGATTAATTGAGGCAAATCCGGAGTAGGTACTTCCGACCGAGGCTGTCGGGTTTCACGGAAAACCCGGCGACAAATTCGATCCGGACGGGCTTTCAAGAATTGCGCGTCGTTCGTCGATGCGTTTGACGTAACCAGGTGATTTCGTTGCAAAGAACCCTGTCTGAGAAAGTTTTATGGCGTATTAAGAGCAACGTTGGACGATCGGCTGGGAACGTTTGTTTACAAGGTGGTTGGCAAGTGATAAGTAGAAGGCGGATTTTCATGCGTTTATCGAGAAATTTAAAGGTAGAATGGAACAAAAAGCACAGCCTGATAACGGTTCTTTCTTCGACTTTTTGCGTTTCGCGAATTTTTCATTTTTCGACAAATTGAAGTTTTCATGTTTGAGAGAAATAATACAATCTAGGGAAATCGTGTTATTTTCCTGTGGTGCGGGCAATGTTGAAGTCACCCTTCAGCAGAGGCCACGTGTGTATGATTGATGTCCCCATCAAACTTGCTTAAAAATGATCCTTCTTGATCTTACTTTGAATAGTTCTCCTCTCGAGATCCAAAGCCTTCTCTTCCATTTTAATGCGGAGACTGTGATTTTTCAAATTTCAAATTTCAAGTTTTAAACTTTAAATTCCGTAAAACTTTGAACCACTCGTTTCAAGAGCGATGATGTGAACGTTACTTTCGAAATTTATCTTGAAATTTGCTATTACTCACCTCGTCTTCTTGTAACACGTGAACACACGTTAATAAGTCATTAATTTTTTTTAGTTAATGTAAATTAGAATTTAAAAAATGTAAGTTAAATTAAAAAATACTAAGTCCCTCAGAGGAATTCGTTAGATAGACAAGAATATACGATACAATATTTTAGGTCAGAAACGAGAGGAGATATATTGAAAACACAGTTTCTTACTTTGTCATTTCCGATTCCTCCATTTCCTGTATCTTGACAAAAAGACGGTCGAACCCTTCCCGTTTTGGTTATTTACGCAGCATTCACGGTCACTTGTTTGCCAACTGTTCTGGACCCGTTTACTCCGCGTGTACGAGACGTTTATCGTCACGCGGTGCGTACGAGAAAGTTGCTTGCAAAACAGAGCGTAAGGAAAAAGAGGAATGGAGTCGTCTGAAAAGGAACAAAGGGCGAACGCAACACGTAATTCACGTGCGAACGTATTCGTGCAAAGAACAGTGTAAAATATAACTTTCGCGAATTGATCAACGGAAACTGAACTGAAAAGGGAAATTGATGTCAGGTATGATGCGCGTGGTCTTTTTTACCGTAATTGCACGAATTGTAGTTACGATTAATGTGACTTTTTGTCGCACGGTGGACGCCTGATGGCTGAGAAATTACGTGTGCGATATTCTTCTTGACGTGTAATGATAATTTGTAAGATTAAAAACACAACGATAAAAAAAAAAACAGGTAATAGCGTTTTTCAAGTAATACGAGTTTCACATTTCCGCGTTTAGTGGCGATCAACAAATGCGGCCATTGTTAACTTTGAAAATGCAACACTGCTACTCGGAATTGTCTCATTTCTTGTTAAAATTAGGTAGAGTTGTAGGCATTTTTTCCGTTTGTACGTTTCCAAAAATCACTCGTATATATTTTTGGAAGTTATCTTTGGGAAGCACGTTAATTTTCAATCAATTTACAAACAAGGACACGCGTTCATCCGAGGTAATAAATACGATCGCAATACCAAAAGGGAAAAAAATTATGCTGTCCGGAATAAATGGGACCTGTTACACTGATTAGCAGATATTGGTCAGCGAGCGTGGCGCAACTAAAGAACATTTAAAAGCTGAGGCGCGGTCAGGTGTTGCTGCTTGATTTACATAAAAAAGAAGATATCGGCAACGGCACACCGTTTCGTTTAAACGCGATTATTAGCTGTTGGAAGACATTTCGGTAATTGCACCAAAGATATTTTTCATTTAAGACGTCATTATTATGAACGACATCCGATATTGTTCTCGAGCCAGAAAGATTATAGAATAAAATTTCTTCTGGCGCAATAACGAAATAATAAAAATTTTTCGCGTACAAGTTTCTCTTACGGTCGTTAAACATTTCGAATATAATAATTTTAAATATTATTAAAAATTTTTAACACAACAAACTATTTGAAAAATAGTAATTGTAAAAAAGCTTGAAGCAAGCTTCCTGTATTACATTTTCCCCCAAAATGAAGCTGAAAGCACAAAATATTCATTTTACAACAAGTGACACTCATTTCCTCGGAAGAATTAGAAAGTGATTCATTAACGACCAAATAGTAATTAGTAATTAGTAATATAATTTATTATATTATAAATATAAATAATTAACCCCCTTGAAATTGCATAAAATTATAGACGACGACAAACCTAAATAACGTAATATTAATGAATCAATTTCTAGGAATTTCTTTTCACAATTGCAGTGATTAAAAAATTAATCGCTAGAATGAAAATTGATCGAGGAGAATAACAAAGGAAATTGGTTCTTGGTAAATTAAATCTGACAATTCTTAGACAATACCTCATCTTTTACACATCCACTGTTCCACCGTTTCCACATTATCTTTTACTACCGCGTAATTTCCTGCGCGCAATAAAATCGTTAATAACAATAAAAGAGAC
This sequence comes from Melipona quadrifasciata, assembly GCA_001276565.1. Lineage (NCBI taxonomy): Eukaryota > Metazoa > Arthropoda > Insecta > Hymenoptera > Apidae > Melipona > Melipona quadrifasciata. The sequence continues at coordinate 48,773 of KQ435743.1, forward strand.
ACGTAAAAACCTGAGAAGAGAATGGCGAGCCTGCGAGGAAGAATAGGAATTACACGATCGACGAGTTCCCTCGTTTAATAAACTACCCCTCCGATATAGCAGGAGCGTGCTCCTCCGCGCCGATGCGATTCGTCATAAGGATCCTTGTTCCCCCGGTGGATCGATGAATATTTATCTTTCACATGGAGAAGCGACAGATACGTTCTCTCCCTTCTTTTCTTTCCCCCTTTCCTTCCTTTCTCTTCTTCCTCCTCTTCTTCTTTTTCGATATTCATTGGACGCTTGCCCCACAAGGTAGAGAGAACCTCTACGAACTCTGCGGCCCATTAGGACGAGAAGGAACGGGTTAAAGCCTCTCTCGGTGCCTTCTCGGTGCATAAAGGAAGATCGCGAAATTCGCAGCTGTCGCTCTCTCAGCACCTGCCTCTCCTGCGAGGCAATCCTCTCTCTTTCTCGCGGTCTCGTACACGCCACGCTGCGCCCGTGGTTTACACGCGTGTTTTGAACACGCGTGGAAGATTTTTACGTGTTGTTTACCTGCAGGCTGGCCCCGGCTACGCGCGCGTACACCGAGCACGATTTACAGACACGACGTAGAAAGTTGCTGGTAGAAGAGGGAGTTGCAGAGAAAAAGAGGGAGGAAATTCTCTACCGGGTACATATGGCGGTGATGGAAGAAAGGGGAGGATACATATATCTGATCTATAGGGTACTACGGGCCCTTTTTCCTTTCCTTCCTCGTGTACCGTTGTTAGATAATGCAAGTAGCATTTTGATACTCAGCGACGCTTCTCAGAGACTACCAGGGTGTGGGAAAAATGTCAGGAAACGATCCTCCTGCAAGATGCCGCGCCGTCTTTGGTTTTATTTGAATGTTGCTGTTCTTCTTGAATCTTACGTTGCAAAATTACAGATCACATTACATTGTCGATATATCGCTTTATCGAGTAATTATAATTATTAAGACTAAATATGATTAATGATAATTATTAGGAAAAGATATTCGTAAATTCTTAATAATTATAACTGATAATAGACTTAATATAATATTACGATAATATGATAAATCAACATTATTAATATTATAGAATATATTATTACTAGTATAAATAGGACTTTTGCCATTAATTTCTTCCATTTCTTTCCCTTGCAAAAATAACAGGAGACAAGCTAGCAACAATGATGCTTCTTACTGAATAAAGTAAAATTTTATATTTTTCAACTTTTTTAATTTCATCTGACAAAAGACATCGATTCACCGGTTACGGATTAATTGCAAAATTGCTAGGGTTTGTTCTAGGAAAGTAGAAAGTGAAACTGTTCCACTGATAATGTATTCGATTTTACTTACCATAAATGGATCTAAATAAAAATTATTCGATACGGATCATTGAAATTCAAAGGATATCCGCGAAGTAGCGATCGTGCATCAGCACGAACAAGTAATGACAGAAAGTAAAAGATCGGAAGTTTCTCTTGATCGCTTACGACAATGGGGTGGAATCACATGGCATCGGGGATTCTATTTATATTCTTGGACCGATCTCTTCTTCCTTCTTTCATTATACAAATACGTGATGTACATAATACCCGTCTATCATTACCAAAATCGATTGTGAATGGTGTGTACCTAAGTAAGAAGTAAAGTCTTTGACAGAAAAACCACTCTTCAACTTTCTCAGCAAATATATTCTTATTTTTGCATCCGCAAAACTAAATAAATTTGTTTCGACGCTACATCTTTCCAATTTTGATTTCTTTTTTTTCTTATTTTTGTTTTTATTTCTTATTTCAAAAACGTCGTTGTATTTTATTCGAGAGACACCCGTTACGTGCTACAAGCAACCCTCCAAACGCCATTTACACGAGTCTCGAGACTTTACAACTGTCGTTTGCCTTTGTACGTGATATTGGATCGATTTGCATTTACATTTAAATTCATCAAGCCATCGAAAGTTAAGCGAACGAATGAAAGATGAAGAGCCTGATGGAGAACGCGAAATGTTACGCCAGTGGGACAAAGTGATTGCTCAAAAGTCGCAGCGATACTTAAAGTTCCGACTGCGTTCTCTACCAACACCATCGCGTTGCCATTGTCGAGGGATGTTTCGGGGCGATCTATACCAAGGAAAATCATATCGCAGAACGAAAGTTCTTGTTACATTGAAACGTTTTGCTGTACGATCGCAAAAGTTTCCGACCGAGTCTCACGGAAAGTAAACTGTGATATAAGAGTTTAATGACAGTTCCATGAAACAATTTTTGAATAAACTTTTTAACTGTGATTTACATTATGAACCGAATACAATAAAATACAATAGTAAAAACTACTACAATAAAAAGAGTTTCAATTTTAAACCAAAATAAACGAAAGTAGAAGCGTTCGTTTCGCGATTTAATCTCAAATAACCTTTGCACGAGGGTTTATATCAGCGAACGCTCGCTTCCCAAATCTACAACAGGATTATCAATTGTGTATCTCGTTTCAGAAACATTATATCAAGTGACGTTCGTCCCAACCGTTTCTCGACGTTCCACGCTGACACAATCTGTGACGAGAATATTTCACATTAATCCTTAAATATTTTCTCCAAATATACATTACAGTATACAGTACTCGTGATCTTTTTGGCTAAAGAGCATCATCGCGCGAATCCGTAAAAATAACGGAATGCGATGAATATTCCGCGCGATATGTATACGCGATACCGTTGTATACACACACGGCAGAATCGAAGCCGAAGAAAAAGCGGCGCGTAAGTACAGGCGCACGCGCGCCACACCGATGGAAGGGGGTGTCGTTCACCTTCCTTTTTTTCTTTTTCTGTTGGTCACGTGAATCGGCCTTAAGAGGCGAGGTAAGGTGGCGGAGCCATCTGCCCTCAGATTGCGTGGCCAAGAGGGCCGAGGGACGGGCGAATAAAAATCAGGCCCGAAAGCATTACCCAGCTGGCACGCGTCTACCTCGCAGCCATTATCTTTAAACAGGATCACATCGCGAGGACTCCACGGGAGGATTTCTTTTTCTTCTTCTTTCTCCACCTTCCCCTGGTCCCCGCGCCGCGCAAAGACCGTGTCTTTTCTCCTTGGATCTACCTTCTCTTTCATTCTCTCCCTCTCTCTCTCTCTCTCCCTCTCTCTCTCTCTCTCTCTCTCTCTCTATACCATCGATGCTGTTCGTGTCGGTTTTGTTGTCCAGAAGCACCTGCTGCCACCACCATACCGGTATTTCCATCCTGAAAGCTTTTCGACAAGATAAATATTCTTAGTTCCGTGGAGAACTGGCCGCGCAGGCCCCTGCTTAGGAGATCACCTTCGGCGGTTTCGATTTCGAAAATTGCCGGGATTATGAGACACGGAGGACAATCCTGCGGTGATCCGACGTATCAAGCGAAGTGACCGGCGAAAGTTGTACAGGTCGACGAACGAAAATTTGACGCTACGGGGGTTGGAAACCGCGCTTCGGGCACGCTTCGGCGCACCTCTTTTCGATACCTTGAAATCTAAACTAGTTTTCTTTAAGGTCGCAGCGATGATTGGATCGCCTCCAATTTTACTTTCGTTTTAAAAATAATTTTCATACGATGGAAAATATTTTCCGTCGTGACGAGTTTTTCATTTAGAAAATCGCGGGAATTACAAAGCTGCCGACAGTCTAAATACGTATTTAAAAGAATTTCTATTCACTAGTCGCTCGTATAATCTGAATTAAAACATGCAAATAAATGCATGAGTCAACAGCTGAAATTCCATAGCCTGGTAAAATTTCCCACAGCTACGACACAGTTTTCGAATTACGTAAAACGAAAGGTTAAACGTTTTAAAGCGATCGCTGCGCAAATTAGGTTACCAAGAGAGGATCGAAGGCATTTAAAAAGCGAGTGTTTTAATCTTCGAGACTGCAACGTCGATTGCACGTCCTCTGGTGCACGCGCGAGCCTCGTTTTCTCTCTCTCTCGGTCTTCTTTTCACCTCGTGCCCGGCAGATACGAAATTGTTCGGGTCTTTTTTGTGCTCGTTGCTCGCGATCGCGGACAGCTGAGCAACGAGGAAAGAAGAACCGCGCAGATCAGAAAAGAGAAACAGATGTTAAGTGTAAACGCTTGCGCTAATTTCGACGACAAATAGACGATTGGGCTTTCCTCCCGATAGACTCGCTGTGCATTGAATTACTGTGTAGTTGAAAATGGCCCGTCTAATTGAAACTGAATGGACGAAGCGGCAGGAACGAAGGAAAGGAAATGTTTAACGGTTGGAATTTTTCTGCGACGTTCTGAGTAGTAGCTCGTGTTAAGCTGTGGATCGTGCTACAGTTTACGTACGAAGGGATAATTGCATTAGTTTTGGATCTTTTCTTTTCTTTTAGACACTAAGGGGAACTAGTTTCTGACTCTATATTTTGTTTTTCTTTTTCTTTTTTTTTTAATAATTTTTAATTTACGAAGCGTTTTTTACGTTGAAGTTTTTATTGTATATAATTGTTTCAAAGAATTATGTTGACTTTATTAAATTAATATCAATTGTAGTTCTTAATTAGATATTTTATTTATATATCGAACATTGTTTTACTTGTCTCTTTATAAAAATCTTTAAAAATGTCAGAATAAAATGAAATACATTTGTTGCAAAAATCGTAGAAGATGATCCTGTTAGGATGAGTGAATTCTATTAATTCAAGAGACAGTTGATATCATAATTTTTCATTTATCTGAAACTCCTACTTTTTTCTAATTTTATAACTCTGCAGCTCTGCCATTTTCATGAATCATTAAAATGTTCTGATAATTTCTTATCTAACTAATGTTTCATACCATTATTCATCGTGACTTTACGTTCTGCAATATCTCAACAAAGCCACGAGAAATTTATACAAGAAACCATCTGCAAATCGTTGATACATTACATAATACATTACACGGGTGCAATTGAAAAATTTTATTATCTACGATAAATAACGAATATCAAAATGTATCTCTGAACATTGTGGTTTAACTTTTCGCGCTACGACAAGAAATCATAATCGACGCTGCCAGATTCCTTGGTTAATAACCACGTGCAATTGACAAAGTTATGAGTGTCATGGAAGAACAGGGGAATCAGTACTCTTACGTTTCCACCTTAACTCGACCGGTTTGCTTCGTTAGCAAACAAATCGAGCGTTAGCAAACAAAGAGTACGCAGGTCCGGCCAGCGGTGGCGCGCGAAATAAATTATTCGGAACACAAAACGCGAAGCACGGTGCTCGTGAGAAGACGCGCCAATAGATCAACGGAAAGAAACGACAAATAGGTTGATCTGCACCGTGCCAGAAGAAGAAAAATAGAGAGAACGAAAGGGAGAAAGGAAGCAAGAAAGAAAGAGAATTTAACGTACGTTTTCCCATAGTTCTTCGTGCGTGCTCGGCGTGTAACAACGAAACTCTAATTGGAATATCGTTAACCTTGCTCGGTGGCAGCAGCGGTTTACAGAGAAAAGGCGACGTAAGACAGACGCTAGGCTAACGTATACGAATTTCGAGCCTTTTGTTGCGCGCCCGTGGAATGTAATCCTTTTCTTTTTCCTGGCCTAAATCCTTCTTAATGATCTTGCGGCCAGCCCAAAAGGAAACTGTTTGCCCGTGCCGCTAATGACCGGGTCAGGTCATTTTTTTTTCCTTTCTGCGCGCGAGCAAGGACCTCCGGCTCGTACTGAAAATTCGGCCGACTTCGCAGAAGAACAGGCTCGTGCGATCTGCAATTAACTGACATTTCTCTCTCTCTCTCTCTCTCTCTCTCTCTTTCTCTCTCTTTCTGCGTGGCAGGTGAGCTTATATTCGGCCGAACCAGCAGGGGAAAAGACGTATTCTTCGACTCTTGAATTGTCTCGAGCGCTACGATGCACAGATGACGCATGGAAATCGCATGTCACGACCGACAATCCGATATTTTGTCTGTTGCGTCTGTTGCGTTTCGCAGTTGCGTAAACTTACTTTGCAATTACGTGGCACGATCACGAACGACATCTACTGTCAGCTTTATCTACTGGCTTATTTTCGATTGTTTTCTTTGTGTACGTGTGTGTGTGTGTGTGTGTGTGTGTGTGTGTGTGTGTGTGTGTGTGTGTGTATGTGTGTTTATGTATATATATGTATACATATATATGGCACTGAACAGATACGATTTTAAGTGTCCATATATATTTTTTGCGAATTAGATTTGTATAGGCGCGAGAGACGAGGTAGGATGGTCATGTTGATTGATTGGTGCTTAATAGGGTTCCGAGAGTGATGTGTAAATTATAGAGACGAAGTACTATCGGTTGGGGATAGGAGAAATACAAAGTTAGAGAAAGTAAATTTTTGAAGGAATAGTTTTGAATCAAAAGGAACGAATTATTAATTACCATTTGGCAACTGAAAGCTGACATTCATTTTATGTATCAATCATCATCATTTTAGGGAAAACTTCGCACGTTTATACATTTTTATATTTTCGCAAACATAATTTAAAAAATGTTTCTGATTTACCTATTTACCGTCACAAATATTCTAATTTGAATATGCTAAATATACACTCTAAATAATTTGAATATTCCAATTTGAATAATTTACGCATATTATTATGCATTTCCTGTGTATTTTTAACACTTTCCATAAAGAGATCGTTGATAAAAAATTTAAATAAATCCCGTAGGTATTTAAAGACGAAACAAAATTATCATTTTCATACCGAATCACTCTCGCTTCGTTGTCTTAAACGATATCGAGCGTTTTATTTACTTGATTGCTTTATAATTACGGGCCCGACGTTTCCGTGTCATTAGCGTCCTTTTTTCTCCCTTTTCTCCTTCTGACACGTCGGACTCGCAGAGTTGATTGGCAGAAAGGAAAAAAAGAATATTTTCGGTCACCCACGAGCGTTTAATGTAGTTGCACTGTATCTGCAGCTCTTGAGTTGCATACCTCGGAGATTCCAGGAAACGAGAAAAGGACGAAGGTCGTAAATTTAAGCAACCGAACAGCTGGAATACGAATGCACGCACTATTCGTGACTTGTTGTTGCTTCTGTGTTGCCTTTGTATCCACAAAGAGATCCACGAAGAAAACAAGGACACGAAAAATCTCGGGACGGCAGGCAACGTCGTTTCTGTCCGATCGTAGTCGAAAAAAACTCTCTCTCTAAAATTTACGATTGCTGATACTGACGATTAATTCTCTAACAGATTAGCGATATCGTCAATTATGGAAATTAATTCGCATTAGTTGCACTCTTTTAGATAGTAACTTCTTCACTTTTTTAGACTTTCCAATCGTATTTTGTATACTGATATTTTTAAGGGCTAAAAATTAATTTGTGTTTTCGTTAATTTTTAATTCTGTAGTTTGGCTAATACATAACTCGAGTAACGGATTAGGATTAAAAGGATATATAGAAGAAATGGAATCAACAGAAAAGGGTTGTAAAAGGGAAAATATTTAAATAAATGAATATTTCAGTAAGTAATTATTAATTATGTCTACAAATGTATTATTAAATAAATATATACACAGAAAAATGAAAAGTTTTATCGTATGAAGATACGACAATGTTGCAAATATCTTAATCGGATAACTTCACGGGGCAATTACGAAACAATTTATCTAATATTTTATCTACGGCGTTGATTTATTTTAAAGGAAAATAAAGTTCGATGTTCTATAGAAATTTTCATTCGTTAAATAAAAAGTTCTTGATACGCGGTCGATGATACGACGTTACATAAATGCTTTCTAAAGAATTTTCGAAAGTGACATTTCAAAAGGTAACTTCAATTAACTGCTATCTGTTTTACGATGAAATGATGTGCAATAATGTTAAAATAAAGGATTGTCGCGTGATATTTGTTACTTCGACATTGTGTGCTTTTCCTTTAATAATTTAAAATGAGTAACATAGCCTCAGCTTATTCTTATAATTACCTCTTGTGCTACATAAAAATACAATAATAAAACGAAGCATTGTTTTAATAAATTACGTTGTTAGTCGTCAATTACTGTAGTAACAAGTAAATTGTCAATTCTTAGAATTTTTAATTATTTGTTTTGGGACACTTTCTAATCTAGATTTTTCACATAAATGGTAAGTTAGTTGCTTAATAACATTTTTAATCATTGAATTCTGAATGATTTCAAGTATTTGTGAAATCGACCATTTCACATGCATCAATCCAATGTATTTAATATGAATATCATCTTTCTGACAGTCAAAAATTGATTCAGTTTCATTATTTCGTGATCTAAAGAAATGTTTTACAATAGAACAAATACACAGACATCTTTTATAATTCGCAAGCATCCCATCGTTGTTCATTTCATTCTGTTAACTTCACCAACATTAAGTTGCATTATTTGTTTCACTCAAATTATACTCAGGAAACTAAGGTAACTTCATTTGGCTTGAATATCACATTTATCTGTATCACCATAAATCTGTAAGTAATTTTGATTCATTTAAAACACTAATGTCTTTTGACAATTTTGCAAGAATGTTGCGACTCAGTGTAAGTTTATGGAGTAATCAGTTCGAGCAAGACTCTACTAGAATTTAGACAGACGTAATTAGATAGAAGATACTTGAAAACAAATAGTTCTATAAATTATCCGATAAAATTGCATTCGAGTAACCTGTCACCGTACCAAGTTGCGAAATCACTTCTATTTAATAGATATTCCTTAAACAAGTTGCAAGCTTGGTGTTTTAAACACAGATTTCAATGAAATGTTGAACGTTTTCTTTCTTTTTTTTGATCAAATGTAAACAATGATGCAGAAAATGTACACATCTATATTTTTATTATAAATTAATTAAAAAATGACACTCGTAAATACCTATCTATTTTTGATTAAATTAAAAGAAATTTTTTAAATAATTTCTC
>KQ435743.1:57703-69625 GCA_001276565.1 Melipona quadrifasciata
AACAATTAATATTTTAATATTTTAATATTAAGAGTCTATAATTTATATAAGAACTCCTTCAAATTTGCTCGTAAGAAAATAAGAATCGCGTGGTGGTCTCGTCAATGATTTCGCGTCTTCAAATTGCATTCATTGTCTATTTCGTAATTTCCACGTTCATTCATTCTGACAGTCCTCGCTTCTCTAATTATACGTACGTATTAGCGAGTTGGTCGTAACACACGGAAGATGTAATTTCCGACACGTATTTCCAGCGGAAGCGCGGCTCTGAATGATAAGTAGCGTCGTGCTGTCTGGATAATCGATCGATCTCCCTTTTGATCATCGTTCCACGATTCTCGGTTCCGTTCGATTTCAAGTCGATGAATTAACGAGTCGTGTTCTCCATTCTCGACGAGAGTTTGACGCTGATACATACTTTCTTTGTCAAGGAAAATTCGTACCGATTAACCTTTGCAAAAAATTCAGACAAAGAACGCGAAACTCGTTTAAATTCATTAACCTTTTACTAAAATAATTATCAAGTATCTTTCAGATGCAGATATTTTAAATTCTTTAATGTTCTGAATATTTCAACACTTTCTACTTTTTACTTAATAAATAAATATTGTTCCCGAACGTTGGGCTTGGATCTTGAATTTGGTCGTGGAAAATTCTCCTCGAACAGTGTATGTTACAATTACACTTGTTGCGTCACATTATTTCATAAACAGAAGCCTATCGTGCAACTTGGTCAAAAAGTGGAATATCTTTTGATAAAAACAAAAAAATACAGTTCCACAAGAATCGCGTAAAATAAACAGACCATTAACTGCAGAAAGTAAATTATGAACAGACTGTAGATTTCCATGCATTTACGGAAAACCTCGGGATAAAAAGAAATATGTACGCGATATACAAAAAAAAAATATATAAAATATCACAAATAGGATGTTTGTTGCAATGTACAATTTCTGCCTGTTGCCAACAATCTCTACGATTGTTCTATGTAAATTTTACGACTCTACTTTCTGATAAAACTAACAATAATACAATTTACGTTTCGCCGATGGTATCGTACAATTGCCTCCCCGTTCATTTTGCTATTCCTTTCCTTTTCTTTTTTGATCGACGTGCAACCGATCGCGGTCTATCGTGGAATGGTAAAATTAGTAACTGAACTTTGCTTTTCGATACGCACACAGAGACCTCTTTATAATCGTGTTAAGTTTGCAATCGTAAGCAGATAGACCGTGAATTTTTCCACGGCGCGACATGTGTTCATGACGTGTCCTCAGGAAAGATGATACCTCTACCTATCGTCTGTTTGGACTGTGCGAAAGAAAAGAAAAAAACTTTCTTTGACACGCTACGGTCGTTCAGCTAGATAGCCATTATCTTGCTCCAACTTGCAACGTGAACGATCGTACTTGCCGTGTTGTAGGAAGATCGATACGTTGCAGATATTTGGTACTATAAGTTGCCATGGGGGCTAGGTTAAAACATAGGTGATTGGTTTTGGTAATTAGCTCGTCGCAACACGTTGATTTTTCTAACTTACGTTGATAAAAGAGCATTGTAATTTTATGAAATGTTATACAGAATGACTGCATAAAAATTACTACTTGAAATAATTCGTTATTTAATGGTTGTACCGAAAAAATGTTTTCACGCAATCGTACAACCAAGAGTTGATTTAAAAAATAAATGAAATGATAAGACTTTAAAAAAGAATTAGAAAACTGTTGAACAACGTGAAACGTAATGCTAGATAATATTTCGGTGATTCGAAATTGAACAATAATTATATTTTAAATTGGTAATTATTAATCAATTTAAAAGTACAAGTCAGAATTGCATTAAATTGTAATAAATTAGAGATATAAAGTGAAGAAGTGAGCATATTGCTTGATTAGGTATACGTAGTCTTTCTGCAATTAATTGTATATTAAAATTCATTCCATCAACAGCATCATTTTAATGTATCCCCTTTCGAAAGTTTTATCTTGATAGCGAAACAGGTGGGCTACCAATTACTCAAAGACCAACTTATCTCCAGGGCTTATATCCGAGCAATTAGTGTTCTACTATTTCTACGTAAACCTAATTTGTGAAGTAAGATAAAAGTCACAGTCACGTAATTTCCTATTTGTTATATTTCATTAAGCAAAAATTCGAATTTCCAACGTGCGATTATCGCAAAGATAAAAAGCAATGCGTTAATGAAATTAAATTAGCGAATAAATTTAGATTATGCTTGGAATATCAGAAATTTTTATGAAAAAAAAAAATGAATGTAATTAAAAAAAAAAAAAGGAAAGAAAGACTTGTTGACACTTCGCTCCGAAGCGAAGAGCAACGAAAGAAATTTACAGGGAGAGGAGCTCGATGGAATTTCTATTCCTCCGAGAACTCGTGACTTGGTACAACCACCGGAACTAGAGTCGACATATTTTTACAACCGATGAACGCTCCATTTCAAGTGGACGCTCGTAAACGCCACGCCGTGCAAAGTACGATTTGAAAATCCGGCGAAGAGGTTGACCAAGAACAAACCGTTGCCGAGTGCAGCGAAGATTCGATAAACGGAAAACCGGCCGATCATTTTCACTGCATCGCGGAGCATCTGTTGCATTATTCAACAGTCCTCCTTTTCCTGCTGGAATTCTGACAAAAGCGACGTGTTCAGGTGGTCATTGTTATTCGGACACGAGTAGGAAGAGAAAAAGGAAAAAGAAAAAAACGTCCTGACGTTCCATTCGTACGTCATGCGAAAAAGTGATGCAAGATGCGGTCAATTCCACGTTAAGGGTGTTTCATGGAATAAATGAAAACAAAGAGCAACTCGCGACGTTGTTACGTTGTAAGAGTATAATTAAAAAATTATACTTTATAGAACTTTTATTCGAACGAGGCAAGAGTTTCCATTTTGGAACTTGTTGATGTAAAAGTGTTGCAACACTAGCTACAGTACTGCTGTATTCTACTATACTGTACTAACTGTAATATTAGCTACACTATATATATCTTTTATGATGTGTACTTTAGGATGACTTATATATGACTAAACGTAGCAGAAGTTAGTAATTACGTTGCGCGAACGTTTCTGCTCCTATGAAATAAATTTTCTAATTGAAATTCGTTTTACGTTACAGTTAGAATTCAGTAATGGATAGAAGTAACAGCGAGTTCGAAGAAAGTTGCAAGAAGTAACTGGTTGGGAAACACATTCAAACGATTTTTACGATTCGACTGAGTGTACATACTTAAATATTTCAATGTAGTTGAATTTAAGATACGTCAAAAGTGAAATTATATAAAATATATAAAACATAGTTGGTGTGAATGAAAATCATTCAGAATGAACTGTTAATAAATACATAGAAAAATACGTAAGATATATAACAAATAAGTTAAGTTACTGGTATGATAGAATCTTTATTATTTAAACAATATGAATTGTATTTCCACGGAAAAGTGCAAATTGATAGCTCATAAGGATTAACCAAAGCTTTAATCTTAATTACAAAAAAAAGTCGAAACGATGCGTTTAATATCATTGCAATAAAATTTGAAGACGAGCGAAATGAAGTAAAATACGACGGATTTATAAAAATAAAGTGTAATCACGGAAGAGCAGAAAAATATTCAGAGAGAAAAAAACAATAAAAGAATAAACGTAAATTCCAAGCGAGTTCTACCAACACAGACGTAATCTCTCCTTGTTGAAAAATAATTACCAGTGTCTCGCATCTGAGTCATACGAGCCGACAGTTCTTTTTAATGTCCTTTGTCACGCCATAAATATCGCTATGAACTATGCTGCAGTTTACACAGCCAAGTTACCATCAATCTCACTATCGTGTGTCCAACCCGAACGAGTTCACATCCCTTATTCTTCATACATCGTGACGTGTAGCATTTCTTATCGGGTTAACAAAGTTATCTTACGCACGATATACGTATATCGAGTTCACCTCAACGCTAACGCGACCACAGAAAAAACCAACGAAAAAAGGAAAAGAACGAAAAAGAAGAAAAAATGACAGAAGAACATCCTGAATTCTCTCTAATTTCCCAAAGTCCCTACAGGGGCGCGCTCCAGGGGTGTTGTATTAACGGAGAAAGAAGGAGAAAGCAGGAGGGAAAAAAAAAAAGTTCGACGAAACCTTCTTCGTGACCATGGAACAGATGCCACGACCAGGTCCCTCCCCTGGACCCCATGGAATGAAGTAACGCGTGTGTTCTTCCATTAGTCACGGGAATTTCTTTGCTCCCGTGGCGTATCAACCCCACGCTCCGATCTCCTCGCGTCGATACGAACTCACGATGCAAGGTGAACGAATGCGATAAGTCGCGCTTGCTTGACTAACGATCCTGTATTTTTGGGACGATACGTGCCGATATTGGCAGCGGAATATGATCACGCGAGTCGCAGCGTTTCCTACCAGAGATAACAAATTGAATTATTGTTGGCGTTCGTGTTCATCCAAGCGGCGATAATGCGAAGCTGTAATTCGCGCCTCTCTCCTCCTTGATCATTTCCGATCATTTCTACTACAAGAGATTATGTCAGATTATCATAAATTATGATATACATAGCATACTCGAGGAACGTTCGTTTGAGTTTTCACTGTTTGCTGTAGAAATTGAGGAGAATGTGTAAAATTGGAAATATTGTTAAAGTTTAGTACATTGCGCGTGGAAGTATGCTTTGTAATTTAAAAAAGAATTTCGTCAAGTTTCAAGTTCTCAACGTAAGACGCTTCAAATCTAGAAACGGAATTACTCAAAATTGCACAATGTCCGGAAACAACTAATGTTATACCCGCATGAAGCAGTATGAACACTAAGGAAATCAAAGAATTTCAAGTATAATTGAAAAACAACAAATGCATTGAAAAATATGAACGAACGAAAATTGGAAGTGACAATCTACATTCTACGGTGTAATACTTAAGAGCCGAGAGCCGAAAACTAACTGGAAGAATTATCGAACTAAATTATCTCCAAACACCCGAAACGACCTGTCTTCAATAGACGTTTGTCGTTATTTACCCGAAATCCTCGACGACCAAAGATTTAAAAAAAACCCGGTCCTTGGCCGTTATCTGCCTCCGTTTTCCATCTTAACGAAAGCAACCGAGACGCAGGCGAGTTCTAGAAACATGGTGATATTCTGGCGGAGGTGTGCAACGATCCGCAAATACGAACGACGGCATTTCCCCTTGAATCTCTGCAACTGGTGCAACGTGGCGCAAAGCGTGGCGCAACGTGGTGCAGCACCCTCGTGACCGCGACCTGACTCAACTCGAGGCCCTCGCCCGCGATCAATGTGGCTATTTCCAGACGAGAAAATTGCCGGAAAGATCGTAATAGCCAACCGCGGTAAATAGTATACGTGTTCGAAGAATCGCCGAGGACGAGAACGACGAGCGCTTGTCCGTTCCGTGATTGCACGATCCTGCGTAAAAGAGGAAACGCGAGGAAACGGGAACTGGGTTGACCGATCTGCAAAGGTTAAAGGTAACACATTTACTGCGTTAAGGATCAAGGGATTTCTTGAGAAGGGACGGTGGATCGTTGAAATGTGTCGTGTCGTTTGGAATTGAAAAGAACTTGCATTTTATTTATACCTTTTCATGGCACATTTGCTTTTTCTCTTTTACTGAATTTTACTCTCATTTGCTAACAATTTTATTCAAGAGGTATGATTTTGTACTTGCGATTAGTTAAATTGCTCTGTTTATCATTTAAAAACTGGAAAGAACTGAAAAATCTTTGTCTTTTTTTCCCGTTCGACTCAACAATAATTATTTTGTATAATTTTACTTGAAAAGTAAATAATATTTGTACAGGATCTTTACCAAATGATTCTGCGTTTAGTTAAAATGTTCTATCTATCATTTCGGAATTGAAAAGAAGTAGCACCATCTTTTTTTTTTAATTTAATTTAATTTTCTTTATTTAATTCGTAACGATTTTACTTAAAAGATAATCGATAAGCGGATCTTTAAATATTTCAACGCGTTGTAGAAAATGAAAAAATAATAAGTAGAAGGATAAGAAAGCTTAGGTTTGATACGACGAACCAAAGAATAGGTGGTTGTGTAACAATTCTATTATAACAACGTATTGGTTTTAATACTGCTACATTATACTGCTACAGTATAATATATAAAATTATCATATAATTTATATAATGCACTATTATTACAGCATTAATTAGTAATACACGTAGTAGCAAATCCGCAATATATAGAAATTAAAATTAAAATTTTCTGATGGAATGATCTATAAACTTTGAAACGAACTTGAGATTATCAATAATATCTAAAATAATATGTTACTTTAATGTTGGATTTTGAATTACCTCTGCTTAACAGGGAATTTAATTTCAATTAAAGTGCATTGCTGTATCGATAGATTCAATAAAAGATAATAGTTTGCTATACTTTAAATTTGTACAGCAACGCTTATGCTGATGTTAAAGTTAACATATACGCACTATACTTAACGGATGAAACGACTACTGAATTTCAGATTAATTTCTATTATCTGACATATTAATACCCATACAAGTATATGAAAAAAAATGAATCGAATAACATACATAGTAATATTTCACTTGGAACTAAAATATGTAAACTTACGTCGAATAATCCAAGAATAAGTGAGTTAAGCGAAGAATAAAGGAAGAGAAAAATCAAATTAGAGAACAAATGAAATGAAATAAAATTTATACGGAAGAACAAAGTCATATCAAAGTGAACCGGCATAATTATCTTGAAGAGCAAAGTTTGGCAATGTGATTTTGAGGCAAGTTACACATTCTATGAGAGATATTGTAACAATTAATAATGCAATTCGCGCTCATTGTCTAAACTATTCCAAGTTAACGCGAAATCAGATTAAATCGAATATAGTGCAAGAAGAGGGTGGATTCAGCCCTTCAAACTTGGAATTCGGGTGGAGTCCTTTTCACGGCTGCCAATTGCTGCGCATGCGACATCCACTGGTTTACCGTCAAACTTTGCGATACCATCAAACGCAGCCGTCACAAGCCGTTTTCAAGATATCGCTCGAAAAAGAAACCAATTATTCCCTCGCGATTAATCACGAATATTTCACAGAAACATTCGAACGACAAAATTGTCGTTCTAAACGTCAAGGAAAGAAAGACGTCAAAATAGAATATACGAAAATTCTCAGAAGTAGAAGGAAAAAATTTATCAAACTCGAGCAAACTCTTGATACACAACTGTGCGGATTCTTACGCATTTTTATATTCCTAGAATCGTTGTAGCTGAAAAATTGGAAATTTGTTTCACATTACAATAGATATTCAACTGTAAAGCAACTTAAACGAAAGATTGACTTGCGCTACTTTTAAACTAATCCCCTAAGATTCATCTCCGTAAGAGGTATCACGTTTGCCTACATTTTACATTTACCCATAATTTCATACGTATCTACACAAAAGTAAAGATTCACTTTCAACAAAATGGTGTTTCGTACAAATCTAAAAACGAGGAGAGAGAATAAGATGAGTACATGTTCCTTTCTGACGCGCTTTCAAAAAATTATAATTAGACACTAATCGTCTAATCCTTCTTATTACGATCTAACAAATTCCTTCGTAGCGAATGAAATCTCTCGCGGGATAAAGCAAAACGAAAGGAACAACGACCGTGCAAAATACTGCAGGCATAGCCGGATGAAGCATTCCGGCTGAAAGTCGGAAAACACAAAAGGAAGGAGAGGCAAGGGCCGTTAGCCGGCGCTTTCGCGCGTCGCGTCGACCGAAAATCCGCGCCGGGCTCCTTCGGGGATCTTCGGAGGGTAAATGCGACCTAGCTCAATCCGACGACCAGGGTGGAAACGAACGGACGAACGGACGGACGGACGGACGGACGGTCGTGTAAGAGAAAGTTGGGTATGAGGCTTGCGGGACAGGGGCGAAGGAGCGACGCGTAGCTTCATGGGGAAACATCTCGGGGAATAAAGGTATGGGGACGTCTGTCTCCATGGTGATCCCATCGAGCGGTTCCGAGCGAGCCGAGAGCCGAGAGCCGAGAGCGGGAAAACGCCCTTCGTTTGCCGCTGCCTGCTCGACGACGACGACAAGAGGGTCAAGAAACCTCTTGCGCCGTCTTCCTGATCGCCAAACAGATATACGAGCCCAGCTGGATGAGACCCCGGCCTTCGAGATATTGCACGCTAGACAAAGACATTTTTCAACTCCGTTAATTTCGTCGGAGGATCGTATCCCGCGATCGTATCGACCGGTAGCCTTCGACAAACTTTCCACCAAGAGCACTGTTCGAAGAACCACGAACCTTCTTTTCGCTTTCGGAGGTGTGTTTGAGAAGGCACGGAGGTAACGAGGAAATTTCCCGGCGAAATTTCACCCTCGGACGTCGCCCGCGCTCGAGATAATTAGAATCGACTTCGGTTCGAACCGACAGAGGGAGATTTCTTTGATGGAAGCACCAACGCTGGATGGTAAGGGTGAGAAGTTTGGGAAAGAAGGGAATTTCAGATGCTTCCAGCGAAATATTTGCGCAAGGCAGGGGATGTGCGCGAAGGGATGGAATTTTGGATACGTGTGAAAATGTACTGTGGTATTTTTGTTTTGTTTGTCGCTTAAAATTTGCTGAGAGGACTTGGCTCTTTGTGTTTGTTTGCTTGTTTTAGATGATCAAGCTTTTCAGTTGCACGTATATTATGTAATTTTTCCAGTTTTGAAACCAAATTACTTATTTTGGGTGAAGATGTATATATATGGAAAGTAAATAGATTTTAACGTGTGTTTTATATTAATTACGAAATTCTGAATATTTTTTACAAATAAGAAAGATTTGACAAAAATAAAATTCTACTTTCTGAATAGTACAAATTGTAGTTAAAATCTTTTGTTTAGTATTTAAGTTTAAGAAACGTTATCTTTTTTTTTTATTTTGTAAAAACATTTGTCATCATACTTTATCATTATACAATATCAAAATCATGATCTGATTTACAATCACAATTGAAATCGTTTATGTAAGTTATTGCTAAACGATAGAATAATCATGTCAAACCAATATTGAAATCGAAGAATGAGAATGTTCTTAAAAATTACGTCAATATATAAATATTTCTACATAATTACATAAAAATATATAATTACATGTATAGTAAAAATATATTGATGACAAATCTAGAAATATATAATATACTTTCTATATTTAATAATATTTCTATAAGGAAATCGCGAGAAATTCTCGAATCTACGATCAACTCTTTTAACCAGCGCGACAAATTAAAATCGTTCTACGACAATTGAGAGGTTCGAAACAGGTTCACAAGCTCAAAGCTGTTCGATTAAAGCGAATTAAATGTTGTACGGCTTCTGACAAGGCTGACACAAACTTCACCGACTAATCTCGACGTCGTTTTAGCAAATACGAGGCTTGCTGTTCAATCGAATGAATTTAAGACCCTTAAACGTAATTATTGGCCCTCTTGATTAGACGTGACTCATGTATACCGCCAAATCTAACTGTGCGACCGGGCTAGACTCTTCATCCTCTGAACGATCTCGTTCAAATACGTTGCTTCTCTGGATAATTGCTAATTAGTATACGAGACGTTCAATGCCTCCTCGTGGGAAAGCAATGTGTAATGTCTAAGATTATTTGAGATTTAATTATTTAAGATTCAAAGTGGGTGACAAATTTTGTCACAATCGTTGTACAATGATACCGTGTAAATATTGCAAATGTAGATATTTCTGTAAAGAAGATTTGCTTAACGTCTAATTCTATAAAAATATTTTAGATTAAAGTGGGACGAACATTATCGACAATAAAATTTTTGGTAATATAAATAATTAAAACGAAACATATGTTTCCGTTAGTATTAAATACAATAGATGGCATAAATTTAAATATGAATTTCTAAAAGTCAACAAAAACGTAAGAAGCAAGTTTGAAACGCTCTTTGGCCTCTACACCTTTAAGTCGCACGCATCTCATCCCCTTTAATCATTTTTTTTTCTCTTTCCGACGAAATAAATATCATTGATTCAATGAATATAAAAAATGTTTACGCAAACAATTTTCATAAATCGTCATTAAAATTTCTCTGCCTTTAGTATTAATTCTTCTTCGTTATTTCAAAACTTTTTCGCATTCCCGTTGCACATTGGTAGGCAATTATAGTTCACGCAGACTATGAATATCTATAAAGTACTGTTCCGTTTTTTAATTACCTACGGACGTTTTAGAGAAAAAGTGAATTACGATGAGGGTAATGGACTGTCTCTTTCAAGGCGCGCACTCATTTCTTTTCCCCGTCCCTTTAATTAATTGCTTCTCTCTTCTATTACATTTTCGTAGAATAACTTAAACGGTATCGGGAATTGCAAAATTAGATCAATATTTCAGCAGGCTTTTCTCATGTCCATATTCCTACGAATAACGAAATCAATGAAAATGAAATTAAAAGTTACTTAAATAAAATTGTTAAACGAGAATTTATTTAGTGATAATAACTACGTATAGTCGTCTACATTTAAGCTCTTAATTGTACTTGATCAATGACTGTTTTACTATATTCGTAATATATGTAGCGATATACGTATAACTTCCAAGCAATTATATAAATGCTTGTTGCATTACATTTGTCATAAATCATCAAGTCATTTCATAATTCAATAATTAAGAAATTAATTTTGTTCTACATATCTAAATTCTTTACGGTCATTACAATTCAATCGCTTTCATCCAAGTGACAAAGACCACCAAGATGTGTAGAAATATAATTTTTTAAGCAATTCTTTTTCCTACTTTTCCCCCCTAATTTCTCTAATTTCTTAGATACAGTAGAATTTCCTTTATTCAAATCTACTGTTCGGATAATAGAATGATAACAGAGATTTATCTTACTCGTAAGTAAGGGGAAGTTGATCAATTATGAGTGCGTGATTCAACATTATACTTTGTGTAAACAAAGTTTTATTGTACAAGTGTTACACTTTAGTTCTATTATCAACATCAGTGTAATTCTTTTTTTCATTTAAGAATATACATTACAATCATTTCTTCTAAGAAAACACAAGCATGCAAGTGTAATTTATTATCACATGATGTTAATTTACCTGGATGAATTGAAGTCTAATTCTTTAATCTGAATCTACTGTGTGATTCGACAGGATCACCGTAATTTAGCTGTTGCAATTAATCAATCGATAAATTTATATTTCTGAGAAATCTCGTCGCTCGTCTTCTTCGCGTTACACGAGGCCTTCTCCTTTCTTCTCCGGTGTTCCTTCTCTCTTTCTTCTTCCGCTTCTTCCTTTCAGGCACCGATAGATCGATCCATCGTTGCGTTTAATTTCTGTTGCAGGCGCGCCGCGCCGCGCCGTAAGAATCGAACAGACCTCCGGCCTCTCACGCTCACGGGCATCGGACCTGTGTAACAACATTGTTGTCCGCGACTGAGATTACTTAACGAGATTAAATTTTATAGTCTATACAAAGTTGTCGGGCTGTGCTAATGCCAGGCCGCCGCGTATCGGCACTATGATCGTAGTACCGTTTAATAAACGTCCTGTGCACGCGCACGTAAAAATATTTGGCCTCCATAATAAACCTTGTACATAGTACGCACAGACATGCTACGTTGTATGCACCTTACACTTATTCCTCGTCGAGCGAATGCGAGGTCATCCAATGTTCCTCGACCAAAATACGAAATTGCACGGTTTCAGGTGATTCTCGTTAATGAAACTGCCTCGCCAAATCACCTGTGGCTTCTCTTTGTTCTTTCCTGAGGAGCTGCAGTTCAACGGCTAATTGATTACATGTAGCTACATGTAAAGACTACTCTTTCGGATTTTTAACACGTGATATCCGAGAAATATATATATATATACTAATATACTAATATACTATATAT
>KQ435743.1:69643-89339 GCA_001276565.1 Melipona quadrifasciata
GCAACTGCAAATTTGATTTCTGATGCTTTCTAATTCCTGTAATTTTTCATTTAGATACATCGTTTAACTCTCGACTGTCATCTACGAACTATCGGCTACAAAGACTTTGAGATTTTTCATTTGATCGAATTTCATTGTTAATCTCTGTCACGAACAATGTAAAACACAGGATGGAATTTAGACCTTCCTGATACTGTTTGAAAGTTAATAATAACGAAAGTTTCCTTCTAATAAATGATCAAATATCACGTTTATCTATTTTGACTTCTGTTTACTTGATTTCAAACAGCGTATACACAATATAGAATTACCGGACCAAAGATGTAATTGATATCTGATCGAATGAATGAAGAATCACAAGTGACAAGAATTATTACATATTAATTAATTAAAATGTTCTTCATTTGTTCCACGCTAATCTCGCATCATCTTTTCGAAATCTTGCCCATAGGTGAGAGAACGGAACACTTCCGTGTTCAAAAAAACTACTCTCGAAGAATCAGTAGATAACGTCGTTTAATCAGCAGCCTCCCTAAAAGCGCGACAGAGTATATTTTCCGCAAAAGCTGGGCATTTGAGGCACAATATTAATTACATGGTGGGGCATATCGAACGTATTGGGCCAGTTATATATAGTGCACGTACGCACGAGGAAGAGGCGTCCCTGCGTGTAAAGGTGCGAGCCACCCTTCAATTAAGAACGTCGTTACAACGGTTGTGCAACTGACCTTAAAACTGAAATATCGTCGTCGTTGGCCGTTTAGATCGTGCGAAATATTACGCGCATTGTACCAACGAGACGATTTTCTCACGAAACGAGCGTCAAGCTCGGAAAGCACGAGCGCTATCTTATTAATGTTAAAGGGTGGTGATCGTGTATCGTGCACCTGTCACCCAATTTCGTTGAAGAAAACGCGTAAATGAAAGAGCCGGGGACAGATGCGCACGAAGATGAAACAAAACGCGGAAAACCGTACATACATACGTGATGCGTTCAATGGAACAACTCACTGCTAGTCGGTGAGCTACCCCGTAAAGACTCCGTAACTTGGAACTAGTTACTCTTAATTTTGATGTCGCTGGGCCATTGGAATCATAACAATTTCAAGTTAAATCGCTTGTTGCTAGTTTTATAATTTTTAACTGGATTGAACTTTGTTCATATGTTAGGATATTTGATTCCATTTTGTATATTTAGAGCGGATTAATATCTTAAAATAGATTTTTGGCAGGTGATTGGTTTACGTGGTACGTGTTATATCGAGCACTAAATTTTTGATCAGTATTTGGATTAGCATTTTTGAATGAGAATTTAAAAAGAAATATTGCTTTACGTAGTAAAGGTTGTATTAACCGCTAGATTTTGGATGAGTGCTTGCTTACGTATCACGCTTCGATTTTCACCATTTGGTGAAAATAGAATTCTCGAGCGAGAAAGTTTGCCAGGTTACGTCTATTGTGCCGCCATGCTACCCTCCTTTTGTTTCGTTCTCAAGACTTCTCCGCGACTCGATTAACTCCTACGCGAACGCGTATGCATCCTCCTCAGAAATCTAATTACCTTCTTGAAAGGTGCTCCATGACGATACGATGTACGTATTAGGAAGGTCCGTCGCGGTGTTTCAAACATGGCGTTTAATTCGACGTTTCACGTTGATCATTGAGGGGGTGGAGGTTCTTTCTTCGGCAACTTCTCTGGACACGGTGGTTTGTGTAGGACGTATGGGGGTTGATCTGCATAGGGACTACGCAAGATGAAAGGGTCTAAGTTTTCCTCAATAAATTCATATTTATATTTTTAGAAAGAACGACGTATCTTGCGTATATTATAGATGTGTATATGCGTTTGTTTTCAATTTATCAATTTTATTATTTTCTCCTTTTTTAATTAATCCTGGAACAGTCGCGTATATCTCTGAGACAGCGATGGGCAACAGTTTAAGTTTTGCAATTGAATATAACATTCGTAGCTCTTTTAGTTCTCGCGTTATTCTGATGTTTTTAAAGAAAGCTTGCAAGAAAGGAAGAATAGAAAAAGAGAATGTATTTTCCAGTACTGTTAATTTCGAAGTTTTAAGAAATAAACTGGCTTCTTTCTCGACTTACGTTATTTCCGATATTTTTATATCGAAAATTTTTTGTTACCACGTTGCATTATTACATTATTATCTCTTCACTCGCAGTCTCTTTCGTTCTTTTTAACACGACAAATGTGTCATGGTCGCGAAAAAAAAAAAAAAACAAGGCTTCCGTTGTAGTTCCACGAAGTCCTCGGCATTTCCAAAGTTTCTTCTTTGCGGAAAAAAAAAAAGAAAGAAAGTATTGGATTGGCTGCAGAAGAAGATGATGTTCCCACGTAGCGTGTCCGCGGAATGTAGTGGGTGTGGTAAAAGTTCCCACCCGAATTCGTATATTTTCTTTTCTTTTCTTCCTTTTTTCTCTTTTTGCGCTTGCCTTGCAATATCCGCACAAGCGTTGCCTTGCCAGAATACAATGCTACTGCCGATTGACAAATCGCGTCATTTATCAGCAACGGCCGGCACGAATTCTTCAGATCGAGCATGCTGTTTTTCGAGACTCGTGCCTTCGTTTCTACCATTTTTTCAACTAATTTGTCAGCGTTCTCCTCGCTCCTTTTACCAACTTCGTTTATCCTTACCTTTTGTCCTCGCCTTTGGTTTGTCACACAAATTTCGCTGTTTACTCTGTTAATTACCTCCAAGTTAGTTCGTTTCAAACAAAATCTTTCACTTCCTAATTTATGAAATTTGACGATTCAAAATACCACGTCCAGTTTTATGTAGACTTCTCTCTTCACCGAATTTTTCTCTCACGATTTTTCTTCGTTGCAATTTTCTTCACGTTTATAAAATTTTATACAGGTTCTACTTTTATTTTTTGTTTAACTTTTACTTTATGATTCTTCCTCGCCAGAGATGCACAGCCTTTTCCTATATACTCCAGAGAGTCAATGTTTGATCGACGATAAAAAGTAGATAGATATGCAAACATTTGATCTTTTTCTTGAAATAACTCGAACGAAGAGAAAAGGGAATATTTTCCTGTAAACTAACTTTTCTCTTCTGTCGTTTGACATTACCTGAGCCGGTGACTTGGAATTTATTTTGAACTAAAATCAGTTAATGGTCGAAGGCAAGTTTAGAAAGTAAAAGGTATAATTGACAAAGAAAATCTGAGTATATAATATAATTTATATATACGCCTTACAATAGACGAAAATTGTACACGCATAAAATAACATTGATTTCAAATTTTGTTTGCCAACGTGCAACAAATATTTTTACTCGAACGCTTAATCACCGAATATTTACTGCCGGCATGAAAAACAAGAAGATAGCGTGCAGACGGGTACAGCACTCGAGTTATAACGATATTCGGTAGCTGGAGGATTTCGAAGAAAAGATAATCGTTTACATCGACGTTGAATTTAAAGAAGAACATCGCGATACGATTTAACGATACGGGCAATCGTAGGATATTCCAGTAACCTTTGCCAATTCGAAACCGTTGGCCATGATAGGACGCAAACTCGAGATTAAACGTATCCTCCTTCTTCTCAGAAAAGCACTTGTGTAAGGTTGTGCGTTTGTATCCCTTGCAAGGAAGGAACGCAATACCGAATATGTATATAGAAAATCGATAAACGAATTCCTGAAATTGCAGAATTGAACCGGAAACGCTGACTTCTGCGAATCTTGAATCCCCGCGAAGACAAATGTCGAGCTTTATGTAAAATGCAAATAAAAATAAGCAAGACACACTATGCAAACATTGTACGTATATCGTACATGTATCAAATTTTACGATATTTCTTTCTATTTTCTCAGATCAAGCATTCGCCCCTTATGTAGATAAGAAAATTGTTCAGGACGGAAGTAAAAAAGTTATTCAAACGATACTGCACACGTGTGGAAAGCAACGAGAGAGACATTTGAAAGCGTATCGTCAGTGTAACTTTCTAGCATTTCACTATGAATTCCGTGTATTCCAGGTCATTGGTTCATGACGAAATCTGACCTTTCCTAAACATCGAAATAAAATACGGTCTTTTAGTTGCCGCGTATGACCTTTCGAGTGGCATCTTTTTATAGATACGTGAATTATTATTTCAAGAAGTTCAGAGATAAACATGTCCAACTTTTACACGATTGATACGAACAAAAAAAATTTATTGCTTCTTAGATATTATTTCGAAAGTCCGTTCCGATTTTAGAGAATTCTGGAATCCTACTCTGTAATTATCTTGCATATGTTTAGGTATATATTAACATTCATTTAACACCGAGAGCCATAACTATGTGGAATTATGTCCGTCAGTAATTTTTATTACAAGGAATATCAAATAGAAAGCCAATATGAATTAATATAGTCATCTATATGCGTTGCGATATCGTTGGAGAGTTTAATAAGATTGTCTAATTGTAAAATATATACAATAAAAACAGATTCGAAATAAACAACAGTTTTAAATTACGTATTAAGAACCATTAAGAATTTTTCGTTTCACCGAAAAGAACCATTTCCGAAAATCGGTGGCAGATGTCAAGGTGCAACGAAAGCATTTCTAAATTCCGACACAAATCTCTATGTAAATAACCTCTATAGTGCTTTCAGCGTCCAAAAACTCAAAATTCAAACGTGTTTGGACAAAAAGTTAAACGAGCGGGTCTTCGCAGTCAACAGAATTATCTCAAAATACCCGAAAGAATCGCCAAAATCGAACGAAAGAAAAATAATCACCTTGCCCGTTGAGACAAGTCCTCTCGTAGAAAAATGATTTCCTCGAGAAACGAGGAAAGAGTTCGAGGCGTGTTGATCGCCGACTGCTTCTTAACGAGACAGGACCGAAGAGTGCCGGTCGGGAACCGGCAGATACGACGAAGAAGCAGCCGCGTAGATGACGCGGACGGAACAGAATTTAAGGACGCCACGAGGTTACGACACTTTCAAGGATCGGTTATTCGGATCCTGAAACAAAGGGAGGCGCCTGTAGCGCGAGGTCGACTCGTAACGAGAAAAGGAGCAACGATTGCTTTCGTCTCGGGACGAAAAGAAGACGAAGGGAGACGAACGCTGCCGAAAATTGCTGCTGCAGGCCAGCCTGTCTGCGAAAAATAGAAAAGTTGACGACGCTAAGGAGGAAGAGAGAGAGAGAGAGAGTGGATCAGCCGCAGAGTGGATCGAGGAGAAGGAGAGTCAGATAGAGAGAATTCTACCTGTTCGAAAAGAGGCGCACGATCTCTCGGGGACCCGTGGTCCGATCTCTCCCGAACCGTGCAGTCCCTCTCTCTCTCTCTCTCTCTCTCTCTCTCTCTCTCTCTCAAAAAAAGAGCGATTTCATTCAGCGAACAGTCATTGACAACGTCAGCGTGTCTGGTTCATTAGGCCAGCTAACTGTGCTCAGACCCGCAGCATTCGTTTTCTAGACGAATTTCCTGCAACCTTTCGGCCCTCGAATTTCGCCCTATAATTCAATGAGACGAACGTGCACAAAGAACTTAGCGAGAGGTAGAATCGTTTATGGAATTTCTATGCGACGCCGGAATGGTTTGAGAATCGAGTCGTGGAGAGCTGGTAGACGCTGGTGTTGATGGGCTGCTCTCTTTTTTTTTTCTTTTTTTTTTTGGTCTACTGCGAAAGACGAACGTGATTATCAGCTCGTTTGAGAAACGTTTGCTGGAATCCGATTGGCTTTCCTTCGATTGTAATTCACTTAAGAGTCCAGCGCAGTAAAATATTATTCGTCTGAACTTGTCAGGAGGCAGTTTATAATATTATTAATTGACGGTCATGTAATTTTGTCCATTATTAACTTACATACATTATGCATTATATATAGTAAGTCACAGATAAGTGAATTTTGTTCGAGCAAAGGTTAATCAGTTTCAGTTAACTGGATATCGACTAAAATTAATATTGATGCTATGTTATGTAACACCGTGTAATTTGGAAATTACACATCCATATAACAACAAGGTTAAAAATTTTACTTTTCACACTTACTGTGTCGTTACTGTATTCCATCAGTAATTATAAAAATACCAAATGACCTATTTAGAACAATCGTTAGTTCCCAGATTTTAAATTGGTATAAATAGCTATAGTAACAATCAGTTACTATCATTATAATATTTTTCTGCTGTATGTAAGAATATATCTGATTAATTAGATTAAACTCTTTGCATTGCTAATCCACAATGACCAAGGTTTTCGAAGAGAGATGATGGAAAGTTTAGCTTCGCGTTTCTTAATGATTTGTATAAACTTTGTGTAAAGAGAGACTCAATGTGTAAACGACTTTTACAGTTTCGATAAATGTTTATTATCTCTGTCGTAAGCTTTCTATTTCTTTGCTTCGTTTGCTAAAAGTTAACGAAGATAACACTAATTGCGATAATTGAAACCGAGTTCCTGCGAACGCTCATAATTGCAAACAAAACATTACACGAGTTCTTATAACTTTGAATGACGTAACGAGTCATTCACAGAGGTGAAGAGAAACTAAGACTCATTTAAGTACCTGTGTGTACTTAGAGATACGTTGCCTCAATGAAAGTATTTTATTTCTTGCAGTTGGGATACAGTTATTTTTCAGTGAAACAAACCCCCGAGAATGTTAGTATTGCAATGAAAATTAGAAATTTTATTTCATAGTGAAATTGAGAAAGAGAAATTCTGTTAATTACTAAAGGAGTATAACTGTACAAAATGCTAAATCGCAAAAACCAAACGCAGGGAAAAGTTTACAGTCTATACGTTTTGTAATCAAATTTAATTTATTACCTAAACAATATTACGATTTATAGCAGAATCGTATAGTTGCGTAACATATTTTCTTCATACAACAATCGTTCAATTTTTTATACAGATTTTATCTCAAGCAGACACCAACCGGGCACACAAAAAGATAAAACACAAAATTAATCACCTCCCAAAACTCGAAGCTACTCCAATCCCAAGAAAGGGATTCCGAATAAATTTCACATCTACCAAATAACCGAGGTAAAGCGATATACTTAACCTCAAATCAAAACTAAATCCTCTTTCAAAACATCTTTACATCACAATCTATGTCTCATCAAATGTACATATTTATTCTCTCCAAAATTCCATTTTCCAGTCGACCAGCCCCATCATCAAATATTGTTGAGCTATCGTGAACTCTTATATAGTGACTGCAAAAAGTATTGGCACGTATTCTCTCTTTTCTTAGTTTTCACGTGTCATTTTTCACAGTACATAAATTTTTCTAATCATACGAAAATACCGTTAAATTTAACCAAATTTCAATATATGCAAAAATATATGAAATACTTAAAGTTATACACTACGTATAGCAAATTGAATTTCTATTCAGCTGCCATGTCATTCCTTGTCTTCGTGAAAATTTCAAAACGCGTAAAGTGCATAAAAATCTGCTGTAACAAATATGAAAACGAAAATATAACTGTTCTAACTATTAAATACTTGTTAAAGCTAGTTAAAGACTTTGCTACTCTACTAGCGATTAAATACAAATGTTGGATGACTGTATACTCTCCATGAATCATACGGCTATCCAAACAATTAGTCAGGATACAAAAACTATTGTAAGATTTATTCCTCGCTTTCGTCCTTTGCCTCTATAAACTACAAACTTTAAATACCCTCGAAAGTGTAAAAGCTTTACCGTTCAGTCGCCAATTCTCGTATGCAGATATATCCAACAACGACTAATAGCAGAAATAAACTTGAAACGAAATGCACTTGTGTCTTTCGTGGAACCCAAAAATCAAACTGCAATAATAAATATAATGGCATTCCGATATTTTTCGTAGTCACTATACTCACTGTACTCCGTGCATATCTCCTCTGCTCCTAGGAGCTGCACACAGGTAAAAAATCTCTCTCTCTCTCTCTCTATCTCTCTCTCTCTCTCTCTCTTCATGTACCATTTTCCCCCGTGGCTGGTCCCAAAATAGAAATAGCCAACTCGCGCGTATCGATCCAACCGGGTACGAAGTGAATTCCCGCGGTGTGCTCTCGCGATCCCAGCCGGGTCTCTCTATTTGCAGAAGGATAAGGCCGGATGCGGTTATCAGGCCGACCGATAAGCAGCCCCTGGGGCCCCGAGAACCCGTGTCAAGACTTCTCGTATTTATAATATTTGATCTGCACGAGCGGCGTTGCTGGCTTCGTCGCAATATCAGGCCATTGAGTCCTCTCTGTTTCTCTCTGTGTGCGGGGATCTGGTCATGGTCCTTGAAGGATCCGCAGGCTCAGGTAGACAGGACGGCCATTCATGGCCCCTTAGGGCAGGCCAGGTCTCGAAACAGGAAACGCTGCGACCGTTCCGATGCTATTTAGAAGTGTTTCTCAAAGAAGCTGCTGGATGCTCGGTAGAAGGATAAGCCATACACAATCCCTTTTCCACTATGCAGACTTCGTTGCTCTCGCTTTGTCCGAGCCCGCGTCTTGACTCGAGATCATCCCGAAAGGATCCAGGTAACCCGGTGATTCCTGGCGCTGGATATCGTACGCCGACGCTCTCGATCCTCGTACACAGCCAGGCACACAGTCGATCTACCAAGGATCGACCGTGGATTCTGATATCTTGGTAATGGAGTTATAGGACAGGATGAAAGGGGCGTATGTGCTTCCATTCTCCCCTCTTACGCCAGTGAATCAACCGGGTTACCTTCGGATTTGATACGGTATTGTTAGCTTGTCTAGCGTGCGAGGATGTTTCGCTGTACGTTTCGTGCGTATTGTGAGCTCTTTCTCTTTTTCTCTTTCAGGGAGCATCCGTTTCAGTGGCTTTCTTTTTTTAAGGGATTTCCTAATCTTAGAGGAAGGGGATTGTGGGAATGATATTGAGTTTAAGAGTATATCGGGGAAGTTGAGTGACTTGGAAATTGGTCGTATATTTAGGTAGAATAGCAAGGATTTAAGTTTAAGCTGAAGTTCTAAAGTATACTTCTACTCTCGGTTGAAAAAAGTGAATTGTGAACTGTGAACGTAGAAGCTTCACATTTTAAAATGTGAACCCAAGTAGAACGTGTGATTCTTTCCCACGAAGTTAAACCAGTTTGAACATGGGCAATTTTTCATAGAAAATTAATCGATCTTTATATTTTAAAGGAAGAGATTTTTGTACAATGCAATGTCATAATTTTGAAAATCTAATCACGTTTCTTTTGTCATTTCCATCGTTCTTCAAGCATGAACAAAACACAAATTAGTCACGGGAGTGGCAAGCATTAGTCGCATCTTTCTAAATTACTCACCGCACCTATCACTGGGAAAAATCGAAATATTTATAATTATAAATGTTTCGTATCGTCAAACTAAAAGAAGAAAAAGAACGATATCCCAAAATAGCTGATGACTTACTATCGCCAATGGATACATCACGTATCTCGTAATGATATAGACAAAATTTATTACCATCCAACGTATATACATTCGATCCCAGTATAGTTGATCTATTTTCGGAGTCTCGTTTGTTAAACCTGACCCTGGTCTCGAGATCGTCTGCAATTCCCGGTAAAGATAAAAGAACCGTGAGATCGCGTACGGTTTTTAATTCGGACGTGCATTTTGGCATGCATTCAATATCCCACATTGTGGATCCCGTCAAGATTTCTCGATTGAATGATTTAAGATGTCTCCTACGTATGATCGCCATTCCCCTATTCTCGTAACTACAAACTGCGTAAAGCACGGAACAATTTTTTATACTTAACTAGCTATTTATTTTCGAGGGAAGTTTGAATTTTCATTTTATCACTGTAATTTATCAAAGATTTTTTCAAAGTTCAATCAATTGATCGTAAAATGAATCTTGGAAATTTTAACATTTAATAACATCGTGAAATCCATGTATCCATGTATCTTGCAAATTATCGAATGATTTAGTTTTTACAATTATTTTAATTATTATAATTATTTCGTCCGTATTTTATTTTCCCAGATCTTAAATTTGAATAAATAGCTGCAATTAACTAACAATCATTTTTTCTCGTAAATGAACGAAATTCTGGTTACAGAAGATTATTTATTTATAAAATCTTAGACTAAAAATGATGCATTTAACATTATTTCATTTTTTTTCAGAATTAAAAGAAAATAAATGAAATGAACAGGTATCTAAAATAAAATATGGCAGATTACATCGCAATAAAGAGTAATCGTGTTCAGAGGAGAAAAAGAAGAAAAATAAACGCGAATTCGAAGTGAATTCTATCAACGTAGTTTAGTGATTATAATCTCCCGTCGTTAAAAAATAATTGCCAGTAGTGTCTTGTATAATTGAGTCATAGGAGAACCGATGTTACTTTTTAATGTTCTTTGTCACGCATAAATGTTACTACAGTGTAGCTTCTAAAACTCGCAAATTACTGCTATCCATTTCTTTCGAATAATTGCTCTTATCAATCATCATCGGAATGATACATAATTGAGCAATCACTTCCTCTAGAAGTAATGACTTTTACATTGATTTTGTGCTGACAATGAAAAATGTAACTAGGAATGCTCGTCTCTGTTTAATTTAGAGTAATTTATCTAAATTTATTTCATTTACACAGAGACCTCACAAGAAATTCGTACGGTTGAAATTCACGAATACTTTTTTCTACATCTTTTCTTGTAATTTATTTGACATTGCAATTATTTAAGTTCCGTTACATAATCAAAATTTATAATAGTTGATCTTCGAATCGCAATAATTCTAGATCGAAATAATTTAATCCTAAACTGTCAATAGCCCAGTGATAATTAAGACTCGAATCTGTCCTCAACAGAACCTGATTTACAATTCATAACCCGTTGAAAAAGAAATCGAGTCGATAACGCGAAGATAAATAAGAAATATCAAACAACATTTTACTACACGAGGAAAAGTTGATAATTTAGTAACGGTAATCAACGCCAGATTGAACAATCTTTGTCGCCATTTTTATCAATATTGACAGTATCAAAATATTTCTCAAGTATGTCTCCGTGCAGTACCGTGCGGTATTTACACGAGACGATTTCCTCCGGCTTTCAACGAAACACTTGTCTCGATAACGATAACCGTGTACAAATTGAATCAGATTGTTTCTTTTATTGGTGTAACTTCGTATTCACCGCGTAATAATGCAAAGTGAAGTGAAGTGACTAGACTCTAGTGGGAAGTAGAATGCGCGGCACAGGATTCGAAGGATATTGACCCGACCTATGTCGATGTAGATCGCGTTCTTCTTCCTCAACAGGCTGCTCTAAAAGTTGCTTCCATATTCTATACTGTCGTCGCGGTAACACTTGAAGCGTTCTGATTTAATATTCGCATAGATAAGTAGCACGTCTACGTGCAAAAGGGTAAAGAAAAATGAGGGGCAACGAGAAATTTCCTCGTACCGGTTTCTACCACTGTCTGCAACTCGGCGAACATTACGAACAGGGAAAAAGTGTCGGTCCTTCCAATGTCGTTATTCTTTCACCCTTAACTGATATCGTTGTAATTTGGGCATATAATTTGGATTATATTTGAATTGGATTACTTAGTAATTTTCAGATTCTCTAATTTGAGTTTTAGAATATTTTAGATTTGAAAAAAATTACAGACTGTTTTAAAATTAAATTCCAACTGAGCATGAGTTGTGAGTTAACGATAATTATCAGACTGCGGATTTCTATGCAAATCGCTATTTTTGAGAAAGTTAAAAAGTCATACCGAATATATATATACATCTATATATCTATATATATATAAAATTATATATATCTATATATCTATATATCTATTAATTCAATCTATGTATTATATGTATAATTATATCTATATATGTAATTATTATTACATATATATACACACAAATATAATATACAAAGCACTATGTTTAAAATTTGCATTTTAAAATTTTCTATAAACACATAAATATCTATTTCATTGGCATTTCTTTGGTTCTTTACATAAAAGAAAATGGAGCTCGCATTGAAAATGGCGGATACGATGCAGTTAAATTTTTATGCAAATCAAATAAGGAATTAAAGTTTCTTGAGAATTAGAACTGAATATTAGATAGGATTGTATTTGATTAGATTCTGATTTTAAATGTTGATCTTGCTTCTTGTAACTCGCTCCTACTATTTTTGATACTTGTCAAGATGCAAATATCAGTTAATTTTTTATTCATCTGAATAATAAGAAATCCTTGACTACTTGTAAATTACAATATCAATATAATGAAATTAATTGAAAGATAAACCACGAGGACGTGTATATTAAATAAACTTGAGCTCTCTTCTCTGTTTAAAAATTATTATATCACAATATCTTCTGAAAAACCTTGTAACCAATTCCTAAAGCGAATCAACTGTCACCTTATACTACTGAAATTACAGAGATGCACGTTGAGCAACTAAAATTATTACCTCATATATATATATAAAACTTAAGTTTTAAAGAAATCGAGCGCATTTTTTTAAATTAAACTTTGCAGTCAAAGTAAGATTTTATGAACAATTAACGTACACTTTCTCAAGTATTCGAGTACACTTTGTATAATTTTGTAACTTGTGCATAAATTTTCAATTTGATTTCAAACTCTTGTACGTAATCATTGGATTAGGCATTTTTACGTATTTATGGGAAATTTGAAGATACAAAATTAAATAAACTGCATATAATACTAAAAAATATACAAAATATTTAAGGTGGAGTATTTGCAAAACAAATTTTTATTTAAGTTTCATTTCTTTAATTATGGTCATAAAATTGTTTAAAATGCATAAAAAACCACAGTCTAGTGGTTGCAATAGTCCTATTTCATCGTTATGTTAATGGAATTTTAAAATGTTTTATATAACATACTATAGTATGTGCCTTATGCAATAAATTCCTATGTATCTCTACGAATGAACCTGACTATACACGTCGAATTTCTCAAAACAACTAAAATTTCCGTAAAACAACTACCAAAGACAGACTCTATGTAAATATCCATATTATCGGTGCGGATATAAAATGTGGGAAACAGTTATAGTATCTATGCTAAAAACCCGATACATATGCATACCAGAGATACAATAAGTTCTTGCAGAGTCAGTATATCCGTTTCACTCACCGTTCAAACGATGACGAATCTGCACGAATAATTTTTCATCGTCTCTTTTTCCTCGCCAATACTTATAACCAGACCATGTATCGTTGCACATTTATTTGCAAGAAGCTTAGCTGTTAATTAGCACAGTAGATGAGTTGGAAACAACGATAATTTGAAGGATGAATTACTAAAATTTAGAATATTCAATTTTCATTCGATGATTGATGGAATTGGTTTTAAATGTTTGAGCAACTATTATTTTTCAAGCGGAGAGGAAGTTTGAAATCTACTTGAAGTGGATTTTATACTTTATTTTCTTACAAAATGTTGCTTGCTGCTTATCTATAAATCCAGAGATAGAGAATTAAACAGACAAAAATACAAAATGTTCGAATGTGTGCAAAGTAATAATATTTAAAGAGCGAAACAAATTTCAATTTCTTTCTCGGTAAAAATGCAAATTTATGTAAATATTTGTAGTTTACTCACAAGTAAAGAATAATATACCGAGTAAAGTGATTTTTCATACGGATATTTTCATGATTCCGTAAAATTGGACGTATAATTATAAAGCAATATCGTTAAAAATGTTAAAAATGTTATAAAGCAAAATCGTTAAAAATGCAAGATAGCCACGAGAATATCACTCAGTGCCAGATAATTGCAGTTGATCGGAAAATTACATAATTTGCATAATTAGGAATAATCACGCGAGATGAACCGTCAAGATCATCAGTTCGCTACGTGTCTTCGTTAGCATATCTATTGCTCCCTGAAAGTTTTTCCTTTCGATCGTTCCTACGATATGTTATGAAAATTGTCGTGGCGAATTAGCATGAGAAGTGCAAATTCTAGCATTCTGTCGAAAGGAGATAAGAGAAATTTGCGATCGTGTTGAATTTGAAATTTGTACGCGTAGAAATGGAATTAGCTGGGTATCTGATACACGACAAATTGGTTTTGTTTTTTAAAATACAAACAAGCGTAGTCTTGTGCAATTACGAGAAATAACTTTTCGTTGCCCGTTTGTAAAAGTTTGAAATCAATGGTACTTGTTTGGAACATTTTATGTTGTCTTACCACAATATATCAGAAAACTATATACCAGGAACTACAGTTATTCCGCAAGACTATTTCTAATCAGTTCTCTGAGATTCTTACGTGTTCCCAGCCCTTCGAAGTTCCCAGGAAACCTCATCATCAATAGTACGATCGGTACCATGTCAAAACCCCAGTTTCAGTTTTCCCAATCTTACCTCTGCTAACCCTCGTTCGTTCACCCCCCCAAAAATCACGTACTCGGTCGATACCGAGCAACCCCCAATGAGCAAGAAGTATCCGTCTCTTGCAACCACGTGGATCCGAACAAAACAAACAGAGCGAAACTAACGTGGCACCCCGCGTCCCTGATCGACCAACAAACAGGAGAGATCTATCTTCACATTTCTCGCTCAAACGATAGAAGAAACCAAAGCAGAGGGAGAAACGAAGATTCAATCGCGCGATTTCCACTCGTCCTATTTCCTCAACTAGGCGGAACGTTATCGTTTGGGCTAATCGGCGATTAATTTTCGTGTTTCGATGCGGTGCAGTGCAGTGCGGTGCGGTGTGGCGGCGGCGGCGTGGTCGGTGGAAGAAATTCAAGATCCGATCGAAGGTCTCCGTGGCTTGTGAAGGAGCACGAACCGGCGGGCCAGGTGCTGCTGGCCCCGGACCCACGAAGGGGAAAGAAAGAACCAGTTTTTTTAGGGTCTCCTTTCTTTCAATTCGTCGCGACGAAGGGCACGGTATTCGCGCGTCGTGTCCTAAGCCATACGTCGTTCTCCTCGCGCCCGAACAGTGGGAAAGTTACACGGTGCACACCGTTTTCGAATTTGCCGGGGGTTGGGGTTGCTCCTCATCTTGCTCCTCTTTCTTCTTCCTCCCTTTCGTCTTCCTTCCTTTCTCTCTCTCTCTCTCTCTCTCTCTCTCTCTTTCTCTCTCTCTCTCTCACTTTCTTCTTTCATTTCACAGTTGAGCGCGATACGTACCGGTCGACGTTCGAGTCCAACTCAACGCCTTCTATGGGATCGTCCTGCGTTTGCGAGCCTACTTTTGACGCCTGGGTTCGCGTCGTTCGCGTTTCCTGCTTAAAGGGTGGAGAGCGTGCGGCTCGAATGGCACGTGGGTTTCCATCGCGTGTTACGCTAACGAGAAACAGGCGGCAGTCTATTTGCATTTCTAGGTTTGGTATTGCTCGGTGGTTGGACACGTAATTGACGAATTCTAGAGTCCTCCTGGGGGACTGTCTCCTGATCGTATCGTGAAAATGTGAAATGGTGAAAGTAACTCTTTCGAAAGTTATTCTTGGGTACATGTAGTTTAAATTGCGATTATTTGATCATTTAATATTCTATAATCAAATTAGTTGTCATTTTCTAGAAATTGACTTGTATGATCCAAGTATCCATTTTTGCACGAATTTTTTACAATTTATAGAACTGAACAGATATAATCTACATAATCTGGATAAAAATTGAAATGATAAAAAAATCTATACTCCGTTGGAATTACAAAGGAGAAATGATTTAGAAAATTAAAAAGACTTCTCTCTGTTCAGTTCGTATAATTCAGTAACAAGAAAGAATTATGAACAAAAGATGTAAATGTTCGTGCAAGAAATTTCTATAGAATTAGATTGCTTGAATTGTAGTTGATACTTAATTTAACTGCAATTGTGTTTCATGCGACGATGTTTACATAGTGCCTTATGTTATCCCATACTATACAATTAAGTTTTATCGATCAGTGTACCTATAATATCATCTGTATAATACCCCATTCTCTCCTTCCCCATCGTCGAAAGCAATAAAAAGATATGATCAGATTTCTATTCTGAGAGAGAGAGAGAGAGAATCGATACAATTAACTTCTAACGTTAATTCCAAGTAACATTCCCTATATAAAATCCAATTTATAGAAAATAACGATCAATTTACTTAGTTTCGAACAATCGCCAAATTAAATTGAAATAAGAATACCAAAGTATCAAAGTACCCAATTTGCAATCTGAAATACATTTTAAACTATCAAAAAGTGACGATCTCTCCAATTACTTTTACCGCATTTCCACGGTATTTCCACTCGATGAACGTCGATCAGGCTTTCCCTCATCAATTAACGTAAAAAAGAGAGATGTTAAGTTCAGGTGGCAAACTTGGCTCCTTTTCTTCGGAGAAGAATCCTGAAGTGGTTGAACTCGAGGTCCAAAGACGAGATCGATTAAAGAGGGCGGCGAGTTAAACGGTATTAAGCTCGAAAGCTGTTCCTCCCTCAAAGGGTTTCCAAGGTGCCAAAGTCGATGGCTTTCGAGTGTTTCACGCCATTCTCTCTCACTTACCTCCCCTCCCCAACCACCCTCCCACCTCCCGCAGTCTCTTTCGCCTCTCAGCAAGCCAAAACTTCTGCTAATATTTTTATTGCGGCAGACCTCTGCGAAAGTGTGAACGTTCGTGTGAAAGAAGAGAGAGAAAACGATCTCACCCCTCGTCCTCTTAATTCGTACCCTCTCTTGAGCACACGAGTGGCAAAAACCGTTTTCCCGAGCTTCATGCGTGTTTATCGCCTACGAACGCATGCAAAATCTTTTTATGTCGAATAATTAACGTAGAAATTTTATTTAAAATATTCTTTTAGGATTGATACCAAATTTTTTAGTATTATCGTTTAGTGCTGAAAATTGAAATTTGATTATTTCAGAGAGCAGAGAAACTTTGACAGTACTTTTACCTTTTGTCCTTTATCAAAGCGAAATGTTTATTAAAGTATTGCAAAATTAATGTAAAGGTATGCAAGTATGAATCTTTGACAATAATTATTCTAGAAAATAATTTAGAAATTCTATCGTTTCTTCGAATTTTTCAATTTTGTCGACTATTATAAGTTTAATTTTATAGAATAATTGTGATCTTGAATATCTATTATATTATGTAAATACTCGATTTGAAACAAACTATTATAAGATTTAAAGATAGATATAAATATAAAGATACAAAGTAACTAACTGATGATATAAATGAATTACAAGTTAATGTATTCCATTTTAACTTTAGTAATTGTTTAAACAAACATTTTTCATGTAACAATACATTTAAAAAATACTATCAGTCTACGCAAATTGACAATCTCTTCCCTCTGTATCGGATTAAATATTTAAAAGAAAAAAAGAACAACATTCACGTGATTAAAAATCAAGAATTGCTACAACTCGCGAACCACTGAATAGCTCTTCACTTTTTACCACCATAACGATTAATCAGTTCCTCTCGCTCTCGGTATCAAAATCAAATCAAGCCAAGCTAAAAAAAAAAAAAAAAAAAAAAATAAAATCATAAGAACCATATCGTTAACATACCGAAGAAAGGGTTCTCGCTAGCCAATACCAATTAAAAATCCGAAAGCCCCTCTGCACCTACGGAACATTTCAATGTCCCGCGATCGTACAAGGATGTCCGCTGGTATCTACGCAGCTGGCGAAAAAGCTAACAAGCCACAGCGTGCAGAGGCAAGCCAAGCAGGCAGACCAGGCTACGGTGAGCGCAGACGGTCGGGCGATGTGCGCGGGGCCCGCAAAATCGCAGTGGAAGGTTAAGGGTCAAGAACCCCGGCAGCCTTTTTGCCACTCGATTAGCGACTCGTCGGTGCGAGTCGTCCGAAACTTCCGGAGGACGTGGTCGTCTCTCGCTTAATCCACACGACGATCCTTCCTCCTCCTCCTCCGCCTCCTCCTTCGGCTTCTCTTCCTTCCTCGTCTTCATCGTTCATTTCCCTCCTCGTCTTGGTCTTCTGTTTGCACATACGTGCGCTCTTCTCGCCCCTCCTGGCCAATTTTCAGCCGCATGGGCGACGAGACGTGCTCCATCACATGATCGCGGGGCTGCATACGAAAACGCAGAGTACGACGAACAGAAGACGAGTCGCGAGGCCAATAGCCACGCATCGCTGAATAAACTGATGCGTTCGCGTCGCGTATGCACGCTACGTGCAACGTATTTTTGCAGGACACGCGGCTTTCGTTCCGACGAAATTTTCCCTTTCTGCTTCTTTTCGGTTCGGTTTCGTCTTCGTCTCTCTGTTTCTCTGCCTCTCCCTCTTCCTCCTCACCCTCTCTCGCTTCCTCGCGCCGTCTTTATCCTCGAACGGACCGCGTTGTTGTTGCCTCCTTCTTTTCCTCTTTTCCCTCCCCCTCTCTCGTTCTCTCTCTCTCTCTCTCTCTCTCTCTCTCTTCCTCTTTTTTTATTATTCCCGATCCTTTCATTCGTGATTCTTTATTCGCCGTTGCGCGCTAGGCGAACGAACGTTTGCGAGCATGCGCAAGCCCGCGTATTATTTCGCCGGCAATATGCATTTCAAACTGGTTTTTCTTTCGGGACCGCGGTCCGGTGTGCGAACCCGTCGACAGATCGCTCGAAACTGAAACTCCGGGCAACATTGTCGAACGAACTGTCAATAATATGGCAAGAGTTGTTTGGAGATAAATTATGCGATAATAGTGGAGAGCATGCGTCTCGTTCGAATAGCGTTTTAAGGATTTTACTCTGCGCCGTAATGTGTTTCGAGTATCGGTTTCTTCATATGCCGAGGGATCTTTCAACGTTACGCGTATCAATGGCATACTTGAAAATCAAGATTATTACACAAAATTATTATACATCGATATTAACACTTCTTTAGGCTACGATTCAAACAATAATTGATTTGGACGAATTCACGATTTAGCGATTTCTCTGATATCGCCAAAATACGATGAGTTTCAAGTCGTTTGTTTTTATAATTACCAACGAAAAGTACAGAGAAATTTATATAATTTATATTTAATTTAAATTCTAAATTTAAAACACTAATATGTTAAAATAATATATTACGTATTATATTTATTAGTTTTAAATAAATTATTCATAATTATAGTCCCTTCGTACAAATAATTTAAAACATATTTATAGATAGAAACCAATCTGACTTATGTCGATTTGAACTGAAATCATGACTTAATTATTAAACTTCTGCGTTTAAAATTTATCTTAACTCAACATCGAGGTCGCAATCATTTTTTTCTATAAAATCTATAAAAAAAATATAACTCTGTTAAGGTAATAACGCCCTAAGGTAATTTATTCTATTAATTTTAAAGTAAAGATCAATAAGAAAGAAACCAGCTTGAAAGATCCCAAATCTTTCTGATCGAAAAGAAACAACCAACGCGTTCAGAACGAATGGAGCCAGAGTCAAATATTTATAAAGCAAAACTAAATCATCGATCATCGTACAACATCATCCGTCTGCGACATCACAATATTTGAATGCTCGAGCAGCAAAGATGTACACATTCTTACGCGTAGAATCGCAAGGGATCACCTCGTTTCTCTGGTACCTCTAACCTTCCTCTGTCCAAAAACCAAGGACTGCTCTCTTCTTTTCATTCTTTATGCCTGACGCTTTATTCCCCGTTGGCCCCGGTTGCAAACGTTGGCATAGACGGGCAGAAGAGTATGCGCGCGCGCGCGCGCTCGCGCACAGACCCCGAATAGCATAATGCATTTCGAACTGGTTTTATTCTGGGCGAACGC
>KQ435743.1:90426-115592 GCA_001276565.1 Melipona quadrifasciata
TAATAATATAGATTTAAATGGTAAAATTCTATTTCAATTTAATTTCTGCAGCTTTAAATTGTCAGTAAATGGCCAAATTTCGTTCAAATCGAAATAATTATAGAGATTGCACATGAGTCAGTGTACAAACTAAAGGGTTAACATATAAACAAAACGAGACTCAATGTGATCCAGACTAAATATATTTGATATCGTTCAACAAAGTTACATGAATCATGTAAAGAACAGAATATTTATATCAGCAAGTGTCAATAGACAATGTTAACAAATGATCAATAATCAAGTAACAAATCAACTTCTCGTTACGATGTAAGGCGTATAATTCTTAATGTCTAAAATGACATACACACGAAGCAAATGAGATGTTCCAGACGTCCTTGTTTGTTAAGAAGTTGATATATTCAATCGATGCGTCGCCGATTCCCCGCAAACCTGCCACTTCCGGCGGGTGTGCACCGCCACTGAGTTCCGGTGTCGATGGCAAACGTTATATATATTAATTTCCTCGCGAGTTCCAGCTCGTATAGCTTCACCCTCGTTTTTTCCAGCGTCCCTACGTTCGGTTTCGCTGGCGCGCATCACGACCTTTAACGAAGCGCAGCAGGATGCGCCGGGGATCAAGATCGCTACCAACTTAATTGGCTAATTAATAAAAGACGCCTAATTACCGCGTAGCCAAAGGCTTTTTAAACTTTCCCCTGTTTCTGGCGAACCGAGTTCATCCGAACGTGCGTTCATTACATTTTCTTAAACTGACGAACTCGAATCGAGCGAATCTCGATCGAGCTACGTTTCACTTCCGTCCATCGTGACCTTAGGACGACGCGTGCTGGTTACACTCGATGGCACTGCAGATTGTCTTGCTTTCGTAACTCCGTGCAGCACGAGTGCTCTATTTTTTTCCTTTCCTTCTTTTTCTCACTTTTATCACGAGTTATTGGCGGACAAATATAACCGATATCAATTGGAGAATTCGTTCGATAATATAGGATTTTGCTAGTTTTATGCGTTTAATCACGCTTCAATTAAAAGGTATATTTCATATCGTTGAGGAATTTTTTTTAATTTCTAGAAACAATCAAATGACATTATACTCGCGATTTACTTACAGTCGTATTCTTATGTAAAAATTCAAGGACTACGACCAGGGTTAAGAATGAGTCGAATTAAAATTAAAAAAAAAAAGAATCGTCCATCATCGTCGTCATATATTTATTCCCTCGTGTTGAATTTAAGAAGATATTACAATAAAAAAAGTAATCATGGAAAAAATATTCAATAAAGAAAGCAAGACAATGTTGTAACTTTGCGATAGCTACACGTATTTCATGAACGCCTAATGCAACAAACTTATTAATTGCGTAAAACTCTTTTAAATCAAAACGAACTACGAGTTATATTTCAAACGAAATTGAAGTAATACGCAGAATCTATTAATATCTTAGAATCGTTTAATATTACCGTATGCTGAATTAAAAATGGCAATAGAGGTGATCGTGCAACGAGTTGAAAGCGTCAGTACACGACTAGTTATAACACGTGGTGGAACCGACATTATTATTAATTTACTTCCGACCTAATTAACGTATCCTGCAATTTTTACAGTTTTTGCCGCTTGACTCTCGCTTATGGCGAGTAAATGTGCGATTCGACGCATTAAATTCTTCAGTACACCGCATCCTTCGATCGTGATAACTCTTATATCCTAACTTTTACATAAATTTCCTCTTCGCTTTGTACATGTTCCTTTTCTTTTCTTTTCTCTTCTTTTCTTTCCTTTCTTTCATAGCAGACATTGAGACGCGACTTATCATGTGTTTCCATTGTGTTAATTTTATGGCAAACATTATCGTTTATGGTTTACTGATTCATTTGCAATTTATCTTCGTTTCTCTGTAATAAATACTGCAATTGTAACCGAGGATCGTTCTGATCTGCTAATTTTGTACTTCCTCTGATTTCTCATTTTTTGCACTTCCGTTTTTCGAACGAAAACTTACAGATATATTTAATAAATAGAAATTTAATTGGATTTAGAATTCAATTTAATCAGCAACGTTCGTTCATATTCAGATGAGTGAGAATTGCATTACCATCGAATTTAGATTGCGGATTTTTAAACGTCAAAAGTTAAAAGGTGCGAAAAAGAAAATATCCAGTTAGGATATTCTACTTCTGTAATTATGCACGCATAAATTTTAAAATTCATAAAAATCCACAGAGTCGTTAAAAATCAATTTTCCCAACAGAAAAAGTTTCAAGATGTGAGAGACATACAGTTTAAATTCAATATTTTGCTAAATAACCAATTCATTGTCAATCAACAATTAACACAACATTCGTAATTTTACCAATGTTCGAAGACCACGCGGCTCTCTTGTTTCGCCGAGCGTGTCATTTTTATGCTCCTTCCCGCCTCCCAAATTGCGATTAAATACCTTTGCTCCCCGGCCCGTATCTCAGAGGAAAGTAAGAAATTTCTTTCGAGAAGAGCAAAAAAGAAATCTCGGCGAGGAATGCGAGTCCAGCAGCGAAAGAACGGTTGAGTGCCGCGAAGGGGTTAATAAACGGTCGGTTCTTCGACGTTGTTCGCGTCTATCATCTTTATTCGCTGATCAAAGTAATACGAGGTCCTTTAACGCCGCTCTGCTCTACCTTCCAGACCAGACAGTCCTCCTGGATTTTCTCTTCTCTGCCGAAATTCCGCCACAGAGGTAGGACGGAAGGACAGAGAGAGAAAGATATGTCGAATGAAAGAGAAACAAGGAGGGAGGAGTCCCTTTGTACACGGAATCCACGGCGTCCTTATTCAGAGTAGCGAAACCAACTGGAATCGTGTTGGGTCCATTTATTTTCATTCGCGGCCGGGACGCGGCTCGAACGGGTAATTAAGGTATAAATTTTAACAAGGCAACCTGACAACTAATTAAATTTTCGATCGGGAATTGGCTTGACTGGACGGAGCAATAAAAGGGAACGAGAGACTTGACGGATTTGATAATTGAGAAATACGCCAGTTTCTCTCTGCTCGGTTGGTCTCTCTTCAGAGACATTTCGAGATTCCTGACCGCGTTATGGCATTATTTTGTAAGTAATGCCCCGCAGGCAAACTCGAACGTCGACGAATTGAACGTTGAAACAAAATGGCCAATTACATAGATAATTTGTCATAAAAGTTTTACATATTTACAACCTAGATAAAATGTGTACAACGCTTGTACTTTGTTTCTTTAAATCTAAACTTTTTTCTATTATTGCGCTTGCATCTCACATTTGTACTTTAGTCGTCGATAACTTTACAGTCTTGAATTCTTGTCATCGCGACTTTTATTTTCGTCGTTGACTCGATTATTTCAGGCTTTAATCTTCCACAAGGAAATTGACGAAACGAATTACATTTTAGTCGTCTTTTCTCCGAATTCGAAACAGCGAGGCTACTCCCAATTTTCGTTTCATCCACATTTTCTTCCTACATTATTTTACATCCGATGACTGTTCAATTATACCTGGAATTTTTCACAGGAACAATAAAATTTCGTACGTACGCAATAAATCTTTGCAGTGACCTACAGTCGCGTAAAATCCAATAAAAGTTTAATTAGCCAAAAATTGCCAATTCGCGGGAAAAGAAAAAGATACAAAAGGCAATCAATCGCGCACGCGTCAGTTTTGACCAGATTTTATACACGCTTATCGGGATTAAGTCTTCTGTATCTATTCTACTCACGTCCGTTATCTGAGCACGTGCATCTTATCAGCGTGAAGAGTATTTTCAAAATATTCCAATTATTTCATGAATCACGTAAATCGAAGTCTTTTCAATTTGCACTTCTATTCGATCACCCATTTGTTTAAGAAATGTGTGAAAGAATTTTATTTGTGGAAGAATTTGGGAAGAAATTAAAGGAATTTATATATATATACACACATTGTTTCCTATTAATCACAGGTAATTATTATCGCGTTTGACATTTCTAGGGAACAATCAATCATTGTACTCGTCAGAAATCTAAAACCAGTTTCTTAGTACACTACCGAGCATACTTGAAATCGAGGTCTCGAGTTTATCGGCAACTTAAAAATGCCGTACAATCGAAACAGATAATTGATAATTTTTACGTAGCCAGATAAAATTATACATAATTCTAAAGTTGTACATGGTACAAGAGCGTGTATTAACATATGAAAATATGTTATACAGACACATTATGAAGAATTTTGAAAAATTTCTCCTCTGCTTGCACAGATAAAAGTAATATTTAGTCA
Source organism: Melipona quadrifasciata (assembly GCA_001276565.1). Classification (NCBI taxonomy): domain Eukaryota; kingdom Metazoa; phylum Arthropoda; class Insecta; order Hymenoptera; family Apidae; genus Melipona; species Melipona quadrifasciata. Next base: position 94,693 of record KQ435743.1, read on the forward strand.
TTGTTACATCGATTGACAAGTAAAATAAAAGTAATTAAAGTTTAAATGATATTTTCTAGAATTATCTTCTTTCTTACTCTGATTTATTCAAAATGTGTAAAGATGAAAATTAACGCTTTGTTTGATATGAACTTTATTTCAAAGTCGAATTAACCATTATAAATTAGCAAACAAATTTCATTGCAGGAACGTACAATGTGATTTTCGTAATGATGTTTCACGAGTTTTCCAAACGTAAAATGTTCATTACTCGACAAATATGTGTTCTCTTTGAACTGGGAAAGTGTGACATTCATTACCAGCATTTTTAATCCTTAAACACGGTTCAGAAAAATTTTATCTCGGTAAGCAGATAAACATTGTTGTACGTACACGTGGCTGTAAAAAAGGGTACGTATCATATATCACGAGATCACGTAGCAAGTTCCTTATTTGTAGAAAAGATCAAATAAAACAATACTTCATTTTTCTTTCCTAAATATTTCACACGTATTACTTTACGCATTATTTTGTCAGTCTACGAACGAAAAAATATAAAATAGAAGACTAGGAATGAGCAAACTCTAATGATCGGCGATTCATTGAAAATAAACTAGGATCTTCATTCTGCATTAAATATACATAAAAAGAAAATAAAAATATCATCCAGATTAAAGTATTGTTCATTTTAAAAATTTCGTAACTCGCGTGCGTTTGAGAATATCGATGTTAAAACTTGATCGAGATATCAATAGTTTCATTTGAAAGTTTTGTTTGAAAATTTAAAAGTATACTTACATCAAGTAACAAAGTGAAAGTAGACTACAGATTTGAAATTTTGAGAATATAGTTAGGAAAATAAAATCACGATAGATGATTGTTTTATATATTTTTTTATATTACAATTAGTACATGCAAGTTTATGATTTAAAATTTGCCATGGATGGACAAAAATTCACAGTCTAATTATAAAAATTCTCTTTCGACAGAATCACTCTATTATCTCGTCAGTTTCATCGTCTACAGCCACAATTATTTCATTCCAATTCCACACACTATTACCTCATCGTCATTCAGCTGATTGTCAGTATAAAACTACTTTGGATAGTACTTTAGATAAAGCGGCAATTAAGAATCCAAAACACATCGAATCTATTTTATCCCCACTACCGAACGAAACAGAAATATGTACTCGAACCAATTAGATACAAGTTAATCCGCGAAACTAGGTTATCGTACTTTGATGTATCTTGGTACAAACCAGATAGTTGTAATGAAATTATTGCTGTTTTGAAAATCAAGGAGACTGTCGTGACTATTTATCGAACGAACGCCACTTTCACATCACAATCGCCCATTTCGTTTGACTTTGACTTTCGAACTTCTATTGGATTTGATATCACATTTGAAATCTTTAGGCAGCGTGACGTTCGTTCTAACAAGATCTGCTTTATCCTGATTAACTGATATTACACAAAAAAAAAAAAAACACTACCGATCCAAGATCGTGTGGTTTGTTTGCCATTTTGCGACACCGTAGCACGAGATTGTGCATCTCCAAGATAATAGAGTCTGTGACTACTTAATTGGAATCAGAAAACGGGTCGAGATAGTGGCCGATGGCTCGTTATCTCTTGGCAACTTTGGAACTTTTCCACGGTTCGTGCTCTTTTTTTTCTCTTTCGATTTCGTTCAACGACGCCGGTTTCGCACGATGGATCCGTTAGAGGAGAGTCCATTTGTCTCCCGGTTTTTGTTCAGTTGTAGTTTGGAAGGGAAGAATTTGCGAAATGTAATTAGTGGATGATGAAAAACAAAATTGGAGTAATTCTTATTCTTCGTCATCTCTTTTAGAGACGTTTGTAGTCTTGCGACGCGAGGTGCCAAAATAAAATAGGTGCCAAAGTACCAAATAAATCGCATGACAAAATTGACTAACTGACTCTGATCAATCAGTCAATAATTAATGAAAAAGTTTAACTAATAAATTATTATAACTCTAGTTTGCCTCACCATTCTCAATACATTCGTGACAAATTAATTCCCATTGACAATCCTCTCGTTATAAATTACTAACTGCAATTTGTATCAATGAACGCGTTACCATTCTCGATAATTTCCTATCAACAATCTTCCCGTTCTGAAAAACAGAAAATACAAGAGAGCGAAATAGTTTCTTGATTACGCCTTGTCAACGCCGGCACGGTTGTCGATTGTCAAAGACGTCAACGTCGTTGACAAAATGGCACCGGTTACGTAAAATCTGACCGAGTTTAGCGCCAAAAAAGGAACGGGAACGTTCTCTCGAACGCCAGAGCCGTCGCACCGGGATGCTTCCGAGAAAGCTGGAAAACGAGATGAAAGTCGTTCGGACTTTACCACCGCTCTGCCCGAGGGTAATAAATGGCCGTTGAGTGAATGTGTGTTTATTCTCCACGGCTTTTCGCGATATTTATGGAAGCGACAATTTCTCGTCGTAGGGGCGCTGTGCCCTCTCGACCACCCTTACTTCCCGGTGGTAGTCATGCTGGTTCTTTCCGTGCTGGTGTTCCCTTTCTTCCAAAAAAAAAAAAAGAAGAAAAAAAGAAAGAAAGAAAGAAAAAAGGAAAAACAGCCTGTACAACGGAACGGAGAGAAAGAAGAACAGATCGCATTGCCGGTGGACGAAATGCCAGGAAACCTAAACCACCCTGGACCTTGAAGTAATTTATTCTTTAACAGGACGAAGGTCAGCTCGGAGGAACAAAGTAGTGCCATCCCGTTTCCCAAGTGTACATGCGCAAGGTGTTGCGCGAGTGTTGGTGTGTATTCTGTAATAAAATAAGTGGTTCCCGGAGACCCTTATTAGTGGCGAGGGTGGAGAAGGGAGAGAAAGAGAGGGAAATAAAATGGAGATGATCATAATCGATATCACAAGTGCAGCGGAAGGAACGAGATACTCCTTTGATCTGATTCCGCGTGAATGGTGCTCTATTAGTGTCGGTTATTACCGGACCAATTGGCCGTTGCTTTCTTATACGGGGGGTGTTTCATTTCAACACTGAGCTGTGCGCGATATATCTCTTGTAGTAGAATCGACACACTTTAGAAATATTTTTATTTGATTTGTTGTTGTTAAATCCCTCTGTTATAATTTATTTTTGAACGAGAGAAATAAGAAACTTGTGTGTATTTGCAACGATAAGAAAATTGAACCATCACTTCTAAAGACTATCTTGTTAAAGAATTTCAGTTGAAATTATCGCGGAAGCAATTGATACTAAAAGCGTCAATTTGATGAAATGAATTTTTTTTCCTTAAATATTTGATCTTATACTTTTTAACGAAATTCGTGTAAAATGTTGCATCAGACGCTGTTTATTTATAGTAGTATCTTTCAAAGAAAATATTTAAATATTCTCTTCTTGTTTATATATTTGAATTTATTCAATCATTTGTCATTTCGGAGCAATTTATCATTACGTATAGTTCCGTGATAATTAAATACAATTACTGAAAAATATACGTATAGATATAACATTTATAGCTTGTAAAATCGTTTTCTACCAAAATTCTATTCCCAAAAACACAAATTTATATAATATTTATAATAACCCGCGCTCCAACGATTGCTTTCAACTTTTATAAAAAAAATAGCGATAAAAATTGGTAAGATAAAAATCGAGCAAATCGAACTCGATGGATCTGTTGTTCTTTATCTGACACGTTATCAATTACCTATTCGCAAACTGTGTGGATTTTCTGTTTCTCAAGCGTGGACGAGTCTCGAGCAATCTATAACACAATGTTCGCCTGGGATCTCGACTGGAGTATATCAAGCATCCATGAAAATTCCTACGGAATGTTTAATTACCTTATCGTCGACTACCTAGTAGTATACCGCATATTGCGCAGGCTACGTCTACCGCTACAAAGTGGTGAAGGTAAATACCTGAGAAAAACGGGGGGAAATAAAAATAAAAGATACTTCTGGGAACGCGGCTACAAGATCCCTTAGCCCTGGAATTTGGCAACCTTTCTTCTCGGAACGCGTCGTCCAATAGACGAAACGCAATTCCATGCGAGGCTATCTCAAGCCGACAAAAGAGTGGTAAATTTAATTTAATCATTTCACTGTCGTCCGTCTTATTACGTACCTCGTACTCTTTGTTATCGATTAAATAATTAACTGATTAACATTCGATTGTTGTAGATTGTACGATATAAATTAATAAGTTGAACATTGCCAGTGATAAATAAACGATTTTTTTAAGAAGTAAGAAACAGAAGATAAGTATTTAGTAAGGAATCTTGAAAAGTAGGATTTACGTTTCTTCGAGACAGGTGTGAAACTACAGAAAGCGTGATTTCTTTTTAACTTAAAAAGCTAGGATTTCAGTAACAATAATCGCTATTCCGAGGTTACCTGTGCCGTGCATCTACATCGAATCGATACTATGTGTCAATAGATAATTTAATCAGAATTAAGTAACAGAGATAATGAAAATAATAGTCTAATAAAAACAGACAGTCCTTCGCAGTTGAAAGTGAAAATTATTTCTCACCTTCAACTTAACCCTGTCTAATCCCACATTTCGAAATTCGAATTTCCATCTCTGTGCTCTCCAATTATTCAGAAACCGTACGTCGCAAGGCTTGCGACATCCAAAATTCCACCGAACCTTTACCGTCTCAAGTTCATCGATAACAGCCAGCTCGATAAATCAATTGATTTCACGAAAAGAGTTATTTAATTATCGTTACGAAAACGAAGACGCACCGCGGATGCTCGGATTCGAGACTTTCACACAGACTGTCCTGTTGCCAATCGATTTCGATCCGAAAGCGGCGCTTATTCGCCATAGAGAAAGACCATTACTCTTCCCGTTCGATCCCTCCCGGTGAACTTGGTTCCCGGTGTCGAAGGTGTTGCGAATTTCGGCAACCCTTTTTCTCGGTATTCCCTCAGTATTCCCTCGTAGCCTTGCCGCCAAGAACGCGTCTACCTGATCCCCTATATGCTCTGGAAACGAGACAGAGAAGCGTTATCGATCCTCAATGAACCGACGAACGATCATTCCGAGATTTACGACTCGACGCATGACCGCGAGTTTAAAAAAGAAACAAACGCTGAAAAAGAGGAAAAAGATAAACGAGAAAACAGTTCCACGCTTTCTCTTTCAATGTATGTATGTACTTTTTTCTCGGTCGACCGTGTCCGTTTCGACCCTCTTGTCAAGCTCAAGTGGCTGGCGTGTTCTAAAGTGACACCTCGGGGCGTACCTCGACATTTTTATGGTGGCCCATGCCGGCGTGCTTGCCTCTCCTTCTCGTCTCTTTTTCTCGTTTTTCGGAACGGAGCTCGTAAGTGAGAACACTCGTCGTATCTCTGCGGTGGTGTCGATGATAAAGTTCCCGCTCGCCAGGGAACCCTACCATTTTATTTTGCTCGGTGTCCTCAGAGTTTGGTACTTTGGAGCGCGCGGAAGGCGGCTCCCTTTTGCGGAGCAGAGTTCGGAGGCGAGAAAAATTTTTCGGGGAAAAAATTTTTCCGCTTTTCTGCTTTTGTCCAAGCTTGGCTCCCTCGATCCCGTGGCGTTCGAGTAAATATCTGCCGAAGCAAAGTGTTCGGCTTGGGAACTGTTTTCTCATTTGACTACGCCCTTTGCCTGGCCGCAGCTTATTTCGTGAAATTATACGGGGTTGTGTGGTTTTTCGGAGTGAAGAAAGTGCGACATCTGGGATGTTTTTTTATCATTTTTTGGAAATAATTGTATTTGATGTGAATATTGAACACATTTTAGTTTCATAGTTAATTTTTAGAGCAGGCAAATATATCATACGCATTTTCATTTTTAGTCGTTGGTTGTCACTGTTTAGAGTAGAATAAATTTTTGCTATTTTTTGTGTAATTATTTTAATCAACAATTTTTGAAGTAAATGTATCACCTACACTTTGGTTATATTCACTCGCACAGTTATCTCAATTTTTAAGATAATCGCATACTTTCTACAACGAATTCGGTACACGATTTCGTCTCGATGAATCAATTCTGTAGGTCTTGGATAATTTTTCCAATTCTAATCCTCGCCAAAAGGCAGAGCGCGAGTGAATCATTGTAAATTCACTTCTGATTCGATTAGATTCGAAACGAAAATATATAAACCTATCGATGGCGCCAAACGAGACAAGTTTTTGTCTGCATCTAGATTAAACATTAAGTTCTTGTACGACTTATTAAATAAATCGATACTCGCCGATAGATATACCAGCGTTAGATTCCCAGGAAAGATATGCCGGACAGTTCCACTTGGTTTTAAAGTTTAAATAGGAGCCGTTAGCAGCGTTATCGCGGTAACCTTTTCAGTTTGTTGGCTTTTTTATTGAGATTATCGCTTGATCGTCACTTATCACTCTAGTTTTTTTTTAAATACGGATTCGCGTGAAAAATTTTCACAAATGTTGCTCGATATTCGATGATAAATATTTTATCTGACTATATTTTTCCTTGAAAAAATACAAGCATGCAAGGTAACACGCTTTTAAATTCAATTTAATGCAACATCACAAAGATTAATATTTTATGGCATTTGCAGAAGCCGAAATGGTTGAATAATTGAATGGATGTTAATAGAAAGAAAAGTTGGGTCGATCAAAATCGAATCAAAAGCTGCTCGGAATTTTGTTTCTGGATAAGGAGTTCTTCTATCGCGAAGATAAACACCGCGATCAAGAACGATTCCTATCTTTCGCGGAATTTCGCGACGCGCACATTCTTTAAACTGCTCAGGGTGTGCCCACGAGATCAAACAAGCAACGTACGACGAGTTTGTTTAAATTCATACACCCTCGAGCATATTTTCTGCGAATATTTTGGCACGCGGCGTTTCCCTGAAAGTAAATAAAATATACAGAAATTACAGGTTTGCTCGAGAAACGTGTTTTTCTTTTCTTTTTTTTTTTTTTTTTTTTTTTCTTTCTTTCAACGATCAAATGAAATTCAGAGAAAACTAAATAAAGTAGCGTCGTCGTCGAGAAGCATGACGGATTTAAAAATAGAAATTTCCGTAGATACAACGATTTAAATAGCGACTTTCTCCGCTAAATATTTTGTTCGTGATATTTAATATTTTAAAACGTTAGAATTATAATCTGTCACATTTAGGAACGAAACTTATTTCATTTGAAAGGAGAAGGGTGCTTCAAACTTGTAACATACACTGCGCAACAATGTGTACGTTCAGATGCGGACAAGCAATTTTTATATTCTCCTATCCGGTGCAGCCGGAACACGACACCGGATACAAAATATTCGACAAATAAAAAGAGGTGAAAGTGTGAGACCTCCAGGACTCGCGAGGATACAATGAAGGAGAATACGGAACGATCACCGTGTATGAAAAAAGTGGTTAAACATTGAAACCATATATAGTTTCTTGTTAATACGTGGCTCGAAAATCAGGTTATTGTAACATCAATCATCTGTTGAGGAAAAAATTATTCCCCATGACACGGCTTTATTCTTTTCATAAAGAACTTCGTATTGTACGTGTCGATCCTTTTCCTTCGTTACGCTCCGCCTTCGACTGTTTTTCTTCTGACGCTCTTAATGGCAAAATACTTTGTTGCTAATATACCGCACCATCCCTCGCAATATTGCAAATCATCAAGATCGATCGTCCGCGTTATATTCGACGTCTGTGGGCGGGCAAAAAAGAATTTGCTTTCGTGAAAAAGGAAGGTTTTAATGTTTCGTTGCCCGCCTTGATCGCACGTTTACCGTTTTTGTCATTATCCAGGCAAGAAGGTTAGTCCTTTGTTGCTCAATTACGCGAGAAATGTCTCAAGTTACTTTAATCTTATTAATCTTTGCTAATAGGATTATAACCTCAATTTCGAACTGAGCTACGTCAATACGAGCATCGACGCCTCCCGGTGCTTTAAAAGCTATTAATTCTGAATTCATATTAAATGTCATAAATTAAATTTACACTAAATATCGAGTAATATTGTTTCATCATATTAAATAATTTTAAAACCAAAGTTAAATATTTTAATGGGTCCTCTTTGAATAGACCCAAGAAAACGAAAAGAATTTTTACCTATTCTTGGTCTCGAAATGTATTTCTCTTTGAACAGGTTCGAGAAATAGAAAATAGTTCTACGGAACAAGAGAACCTTGAAAATTTTCCAACAACGCATGTCCTATCCCTCGTTTCGACGAACAAGAGAGCTATTTTCCTCCCAGTCGTTTAAAAATCGCACATCGGAGATTGTCCTAGGTACCTACTAATGGGTAAAACGGACAAACCTTGACCACCGCGTCCGCTTCTTTGCTAACGATACCGACGCTACTACCTAAGGTAGCAAAAGGATTTATTGCAGGTGCTTCGTGCCTAGTACCGTTATTTTGAAGAAAGGGGCCCGTCACTGCTGGAAACTGACCCGCAAAAATTTACATAACACCTCAGGTATAGTTTCCGTACATTTTCGCCCGGAATCTTAAAAGACAAACCAAAAGTAGTAAAACCATTTCAATTATATATATTTATATTTATCACTGTGATTTTATAAAGATGCCTATAATAAAATTCTAAACCAAAATCAATTGAGAGCGCTATCCTTACGATATAATTGCTTTATTACTGGAATTTTCGAAAGTAGAAACAAACAGATGTCATATAAAAAGGAATCTTAGGAAGATAATCTTTTGCATATCTTTGGTATATGTATACGTACATCTCATTAAATTTTAGAGTCAGATATTAATTAAAATTCCGTGATTTATTACTCCTGAATACTTGATCAAATACGTGAAATTTTACAATATTATTCACGTAGTGAAATTAAATATTACGCGTGTAATTCGCGTTTTGAACAAAGAAGCGTTTCTGTTGATAGAAGAGAGCAGTTGAAAGTTGCTCGAGATGTCAAACTCGTTTCTCGCAGAGAAGTCATTTACACGAGTTAAGGGTGGTCCAGGCTGTATTTTGGCTGCTCGTTAGCGAAGCAATTGAAAAGCCATTCGAACGAGAAGGAAACGTATTCCTTCTGTTATTTGGACGCTGACAATTAACATGCGACCCAACGAAAGTATACATCTACCAACGAAATGCAAACTTTCCTCGTGACCAAACGCTGCAACGTTAATTTTCGCGTAAAGCCTACCTGGAAATTTCAATGGGCCTCTTGAAGCAAAACTTTCTTCCACTTAATATTTTAATAGACGATAGATTTGAAATTTCTACATTTTACAAATGTACGTACGTCAAGAGCAAATAATGCTAACAATGTACAAACCGGTAAAGTAAATGTCAAGCAACGGACTGCAGATTTTCAAGCAGAAATGCACAAAACATAACGTAACCGATATATATATAAAATATATAATAAAAAGTAAAACTTGACATATCTACAGATATCGCAGCAAATCATTAACAAATCTCAATTTGGTTCCCATCTCGGTTTCCTCTTTCCGCATGGACAATATAATGTGCAGAAAATATCGTGCGTTGAGTTTCCGACCAGAGAAATTCGAAAGCACACACGATCGAACCAAATCAAACCAAAAATAGAACGGATCCAAAGACGACAGGGCAGGCAGGTTGGAAGTCAGCCGGAAAACAAAAGGTGAGCGTTTGTTCGCATGCATTCCGCGGCCGCGGTGGCTTCCGTCGATCGTTCGGCGGGGCCAGACGGTGAATCGAAGGTTACGTGATTGCACAAATTCGCGTAAGATCCATGCTCGGAGGATCGACGTGTCCAGTGACGTCACCGCTGGCGAATCTCTCCTGTTGGGTGGCGGCAGACGCCGGTTGACCTTGCTTGCGCGCGGTCATCTGCCAGTCGGTTATTCACACGGGATGGCGGAAAGAAGAGGTGCGAAGGAACGGCGGGGGGGGAAAAACGGCGAAGGTGGCATCGTCGGAGGGAGCAGCAAGACGCAATGAAAAACAGAGAGAGATGAGGGTGTGGAGGCGCGCATGCGGCCGACCAGCTCAGACTCCCACTTCTCTCAGCCGCCTCCACCTTTCACTATCTTCTGTCTGCCGTGGCCGAGGATACTACTACTTATTGCTGTCAGTCAGTGCACTCGCTCCGAACGCGGTTTAATGAATGAAGGGAAACGGAATCGTTTCATGTGCACGGATGGTGCCACGATTTCGAGCTTGCGTAATTGGTACGGTTGATTAATGAGCAGACGAGATGGGAATGGTGGCGATCGACGGATAACAAAAGGATAGAAACGTCGATAGAAACTGGCTGAGATTTGGTATCGGGATTTGACTTCTGGAGAGAGTTCCGACAGGGATTTTAATTTTGGATTTAACTGTTTCGGTTCTGTATAACATCATTTCGCACACTCCTTGGGAAGATTGAATTAAAAAAGTTATTATCGAGATTCAAGGATAAATAGTTTCAGCTACTGCGACACGTCTTGGTGTTGTTTGCTCAATGACTAGATCATTCGTACGTAGTATGTACATGCAAATTTTTGTTCTTACAAAATTCTTTGAAGAACGAATGTACGAATATGTTCGTAATGAAACACGAAAATTAGACGTTGAGAGAAGCGTATTGAAGTCAAGTAGAGCTCTTTGTATGACGAGTCAATTAGCATAAGACTGTGAATCAACGTTTCGTAATTGATGGATCATCAAAGCAACGAAATTAATTGAGTATAGAATCATTTAAGACTACTCGCGTAGAAAACCATACAGCGATTGTGCGAGATTTCTTTTATTATCACATTTAAATACTCTTCAAGTAGAAGAGTTATACGCCCACTTATTAATCAATAAACTCTCTTTGACGTCGTGTCATCCAAGACTTCGTCTCAAGTCAACTATTGTACGACGCACCTACATTTTCCCATAAAATGCATCGAACCACGCCTTTCTCAATGTCGAAAGTAAAGGCAAGTGAGATTGCAGCAAAGTTGCGCAACTTTATGCGTTACAGCCAACCATGTAAAAGGAAATAAATATTCTGTGACATTTTCACAAAGCTGAACGTACAATACATATGTATCTGCATAGTGTGTAATCAGAGAAAGTGGAGATTCATCAGCGCAATACTCCGTGAAATATCACCTAGCGCGAGAGATGTATCTGTCAATTAACCCGGTTAAAACGATTCGTTTTAATCCGACAAATGAGTGATCGAACATGACTCGTTCTCATCGGAGAAATACGTCGGACCGTCTTCTTGGTGCACAGTCGACGCAGAGAAGGAAAAACTTGTGGAATGTCGTTACGGCACTGTCAAACACGTGTTCCGAATAATCCATGAGTTTACCTGTTCAAAGGCTCTCTCTTTACCTGCGTCATTGCACCCTAGAAATCTATGGGTAGATATTTATCTGGCGAAAGGGATTGGGTCCTTTTGGGATTTGTCGGCACAGTCAGGCTCTACCGATATTTTTTCGACCGGTCGAAAGATGGATCCTCCATTGGCCGTTCGTGGTTATCAGTTGAGTGGCAGGATTATTGATCGATCAGCAGCACCGTCACACCGGAGCCTAGAGAGATCTTCGATTGTGTTTTCGCTTTTTCGGCGCAGAATCGTCCCGATGGAAACGGCCAACGCGATAGGGCGAATTTGTTTTTTTCTTTTCGAGAGAGTAATGGAAAAGTTGAAAGGTTGCCAGATAAAAAAGAGAATCTTTTTTTCCCCCTTTCCGTTTTTGTTTCCGTAGGTTAAACGAGAATACTGTTTGTACGAATTTTTGCTACCTTTTTCTTTCTTTTCGTTCCCCTTCCTTCTCAGTTATTACATCGCGATACCTTTATAGCAGCGAAAAAAGAGTTTCGACACACGCTGTTGACGAGAGTTGACCAGTTTCCTGAAACTGTTGTTATTAAACTGCTATTAGGAAACGAGGATTTACGAAGATGAAGAAAGTAAGCATTATGTATAAATACTTCTCGGCGACAAAAAGTGTTTGCGGCTGTTTACACCGGGGATCAATGAAAAACATTGTCGAATGGCAAATGTCACGGTAACAATTCCTGGTTGTTCGTAGTTTTCCTTAAAATATGTATTTGAGCCCATCTCGGAGCGTGGAAAATTTTGCATTATCGCGTCGGTGATTTTGAAAATACAAAAACATTCAGGAAGCAATTTATTGCACTCGTTAGCACAAAACGTTAAAGCGTGCATAATTTTTCTTTGTAATACGAATTTAATATTTTCTGCGAACCTGTATTATCCTAAATACTTGAAGACATTTTAGTAATTGTCCAACTCGTTAAAATGCTATAAGGTGATTCTTGCGAAAGCAACGAACAACCAAACCAAAGTAAATAAAGATTGAACAAATTCCCATTAAATATGTACATATTTAATTCTATCGGACGAGGCGAAACCGAGGGAGCCGAGCGTTCCGAACACGGTGAATTCGTAAGTCGAATCGACGCGAAAGATTTCTGCGAGATTAGGCTGTTCAGAAGGACGACGGATGATTTTGCAACCTCTGAAACTGGATAAATGTTCAAAGTTATCGAGTTTCAGAGCGACTTTAGAGACCGAGTGCCGCGCTGCTTCCGTACGAAACCAGTCGACTGTGAACTGTCAAGGATGATCTGCCCTCTTTGCCGCGTCCTTATTGACGGCTCCAGTCTAAACAAAGTGCTGGTTCAAGAAGCCCGCCACAACCGCGAACTCCAAATACGTACCAACCAAACGTTTGACCACTTTGGCTACGTGTCAATATTTACAAATTTTCATCGTCGCTATCACGACATCCTACTTTGAAGCGTCCCTTCTGACAGTTTTGCCTCGATAACAGTTTTTTAAAATGTCCACGGATACCAGCCGAGTGAGGACGGGTATAGCGGCGAGGAGGAGAACTCGAGGGGGCGATCCGACGAACGATAGAAATCTTTAAATTTCTGTTATCTGACCTCCAAGTGCTTATCGGTCTTTGCTTTGGTCCCCCTTTTTTTCTTGCCTACGATCTCGTAACCGCAGATAGCACGACTTCTTTTTTTGCCCCAATAATATCTACGTGCATAAATAACTTCGTGTGAAGTTACGAACGTGTTCCGCTCGGAGTCAGTCGTGGAAAGACGTCTCGTCGTCGTAACGAGTTCGATGGTCATAAAATTTAACTGATACGAGGTAGCTTTCACTTCCTCGTTATTTCGGTTTTCGAACATTACGTGCAACGTGACAAAAATAACGAAAAAGTTTACTGAATTTTACTGAACAAAACTGTACCAAGGTGTATGTATTAAGAACAAACATAAAATCGTAAGAATAATCGCGCGTAGTTCAAATGACAACTGAGGGAATTCTGAACAGACTCGGGAGAAACTAACGTTAAAATTTCACGTAGGATAGGCTGGAATCGTGAAAGTAAACGAAAGAAATTTTCGAAAAATTCTCTCGCCTACTCGAAGTAACGCTTGCACGCGAGCTGTTCGGTTCTGTTACTAAGGCGTCTGTGTCGCAGCGCTCAATATTACGCGACGAGAAGTAGTCCGCAAAGCCTCTGTTCCATGCCGAAAATCTCTCGAAGTACGCCACGACAGATACTCAAACTTGTCAAGTAGTTCCGATTAACGTCGTGGACAACTATGATCGAGCTTTCTGTAAACAAAACGACGTAATTTCTGCAATATATGGAACATTATAGCAAAGAGAATCGGGCGGGCACAGCCCCCCACTCGGGCTCCTCAGTAGCGTCTCACGCCATTTGAGCGCCCCGTTCGCTGGATTTCAACCGAATTAGAATTTGAAAAAAAATATCAGTGAAAATGTTCCTTTAAATTGTATCCAAACGAATATCGATACATAACGTTTTCATTTTCCTAACAAATAATTCCGCGTAATTACGTTTAAGACGTCACTACGTGTATAATAGCGAGCCATGTTTGACTGTTTCTTTATAAACAAATGTAAAGTGTAAAGATCAACGTGAATTTTACAGTTGTCGGGACGAGAATTTTATCAAGCTCGCGTGACGTGTGTAGGTACTTGGTTATATTTCGTATCCAATTATCAAGAGATTAGATAGAACTAAAGTGAGAAAAATGTTTATCGCAGATTCTCATCTTCCATCTACGGTGTGTTTCTTGGTAAATCGTTTTCAGAGAATGCACAGAGTTTGCTTCGACTATCGCTAGCCGAGTTCGGAATTAAACGCTTGTTCAACAAGTTGTTTTCATCAACTCGATGAATAATTACGATAGGGTATGCGTGAGAGCGATCAGGTTAAAGTTTTAACACGTTCGCCAGAGAAGTTTGTTATCCTTTTGTCAGCCATTCGTCGATTCTGGTAGCAAGGGAGATTCGTAATCTCGGTTCATCGAGGCCCGTCGTAAATCTAACCCTTTGCTGCTGGAAGTGACGTAACGACGAGACACTATCAGCCGCCAGTTTCCGTGCTTCGAATTGCACAACATTGTGTGTCAAGGGCTACGAACGTTGCGAGCAGCCTTCTCGGGCAACAAGAAACTTCTCTCGAGTTAATAAGTATCTCGAATAGAAGACACGCTGCCGCGTGCGAGGTAATGACATTGTTTCTTAAGGCAGAATTGAAAGGGAAAACGAGTTGCGCGAAATCAATAGCGTAACAAGTGCACGAAGGAATTGAAGGAATCGAAAGACGGTCGAATTCGTTCTTGAGTTTAAGTTTGAAATTCGTTTCCTTTCAAGTTTCGAGTCAAGAGTTCAGATTCTTCCAAGAACGTTCCGAAAGGAACATTAATTAGCTGCTTTCAATGACGCGACTAACACGAACGCGACCAGTATCGACTTGGAACGTTGTCAAATCGTTGTTTCCCCATTGTGTTTCGATAAACTCCTCCTGCCATTATGTAACTCTGATTTAAAAACGCGGCAACCGCATCGTAACGCGGGAAATAGCAGGAGTATGATTGTTTCAGTCGCCTTGGAATCGAACGTGCCGAGAGGAAGTTGTTACAGGATTACGTGCAAAGACGTGGATCTGTCAGATTTGTTTACGGATTTGCCTTGGTCGGCCCTTGGCGATTAAGTTTCAGAAATGTTTCAGGCGGGAAAGAAGAACGTTCGACGTTAGATTTGTCTAGGGTAGAGCGGTTGTTACGAAGAATGGTAACTGTGGGAGCGTCGCCAGTGTAGTGTCCTTTATTATTACGCGACTGGTTGTAGTATTAAATCCGTACAGGTTCCGACAGGTTGCCAACCACAAGCTTACTCCATATGTGGCCTCCACGTTTCTCCCATGACAAACTCATGCGAAACAGCGTACATCAAACCATAACATATTCTCTCAACTACACGGGTTGAGCAGCTGCGACACGGTACAAAAGAACATTACCTACCTGTCTAATCCCGTGAGTGTGGGGCAAACGGTGTTCGGTATTCGAATCGTCGGAAAACAATAATCGCTCCGTGTTGGAATTGATTGCAGATGGTTCCGTTTGCACAGTGTACATATGTCATTGACATTGCGCGTAGACAGGCCATAAATTTTCGAACAAGTTGTGCGAACGTATTCGTATTGATTTTGCATATGTGAGTTAATTACGTCTGGAAGAATTGGAAACGTCTTGTATTCAACAGGTGAAAAGTACACGATGCGACTGCCGCCCGAGACTCCGATAATGCTAATTAAGAAATATGTACATCTCCGAGTCTCGTGCTATTTTCACGGAACGAAAATGAATCGTGAATACAATTTTCTTGTAATTTCTCGATTTGATTTGAAACGCATTGCGCATCCCTCGAACGATAAATTTGACCACTTCCGGGGGAGTGAAATTTCAATCACCATTTACAAAACAAACAAACGAACGTATCGAAAGGAAAAAACAAGTAAATACGCGAACAAACTGTTTAATTGCTAATTTAATATTAAATAATTGGTTAAAAAAAAGCGGGACTTTTTTTTCTTTCTTTTTTTGTTTAACTTGGTCGTTTATCGCGTCGCGAGACATCAGTCATAACTGTACGTACTCGATGATAAGGTAATTGCATATTCACGAATGGTATTAGTCAATAATACGCGCTCGACCGTACGATCGACCGTGAAAGGTAGAATAGGAGCACTTCGACGACCATGTCTTTAAGTAGCGATGCGATTATCGAGCGATACGACGCTAGGTGGCTAAATATTCGAGTAGCGCGCGCATGGGGGCAAAGGAGTGGGGGCGCGGGAATCGTTGGTACGACCCTGGTGCCGGGTCCCGTAGCAGTGGGCATGCCTACGGAAGATGGAAGGCGCACGAGCCGAATAATTTAGTTGCTTTCAATCGGCCTTCAAGTGAAGATCGGCTCGTCGCCGATCACCGTGCGCGTACACAAGACAGAGTTAGAGCCACCGGCTTGTCGTACGGATCGCGCCGAGAATGAAATTCTTTCCCTGCCTGGTCGAATACAGCAGTAGCAGCAGTAGCGACTGTATTTCGTTGTACAGCAGTCTCGACAGTAGAAGAAAACGGCTGGAACATTTATGGCCGAACGACGGCAGTAGTACCGGCGGCTGTATCGTTTGAACGAATTCTTTTTCTCTCGTTACGATACATTTTCCACGCGTTTCGGTCGGCACGGGCGTGACGAAGGAAATCGACGCCGTTTCTTCTTTCGTTTCTTTTTTTTTTTTTTTCATTCTTTCGTTCTTCGTCTCCGTTTTTACACAGTTTTTGCTCAGTGCCGCTCGATAACTTGGCTCTCGCGTGGCTCGTCCGTCATTTGAGACCGGGCCAAACAAAATCTACTGTAGACGACGCCGTACAGCAGATAAAAGAGGCGGGACGAGCCTTAGTTAGTTATATTGGTTAAGTTTTTAGCGCGAGATTTAAACTCGCACCAAAGTGTGCTCCACAGTGGATAATATCTACCTTTTGAGTAACAACGCTAAGTGGCCAACAGGTTAGTACAGTGCAAGTTATCTTTTCTCCTTTTACCTTTCTTCTCCGTTCTTTTTCGTTTCCGTTTCTTGAATTTCCGAGTGCCGAATTCGAAGTTTTGTTGGCAACGATCGCGACTAACGCTCGCGTACGAAATAAATCTAGCGGTTACGCGAGTTTCTCGTTCCATTTTGACAGTTGTACGCGAACGCCGCCACTCGTGACCGATTCGAGTCGGAATTTCTGCGAGAAACGGGATCGGTCGTGCTTTTTGTGTCCGTTCGTAGGACAGATCGAAATTTCAAATACGTGGATTTGTCTCGTCGAGTGTAACGCGAAACAGGTACCGAAAATTCTGCCAAATCGTCCAGATATGCCTTCGATAGATTTGTCTAGAGTATTTTGAGACTCGAGTCCGCGGTTTCACGTATAAATATCGATGAGATGCGGTTATTCCGCGAGAGATGAAATTCCTCGGAAATTTTGTAGTAACTTGTAAGAAGGGTTTCTTTCTTTGGCAGTTAGCCGGTCTGTTCGAATATACATCCTGCCTCTTATAAATAGAATTCGATATAACTTGATGATTTCTCGTCGCAGCCTATCGCGTGTGACTGCGCTTCTCGGTTATTAGCGGGTTTGGCGCCAAAATTTTTGCCGTTTGATTTTTCAATTGCGAATAGGTAATGTCGAGTAATTGAAGAAACGCGAGCAGTCGGATCTGGAGATGTGAGAATAATCGTCGAAATTGACATTTTTGATATTTTCATACTGATCTGTCAAATTTGTTCAAAGATGATACGCAATTTCTATTTTCGTTATTCAGCAATTTTCCTTTTCGTCCTTTTTTCTTCTCAACTTTCGAAATTTAAAAATTATTTCAGTTTCACTTTCAAGCCTTTGTTCTTCACACCTAACTTTCTTAGTGAAACTCCAACGTCTGGAATTTCGAAAAAATTGCGCCTCGCTATCCGAGTCGTAGCGATCCGAATTATATCCATTGGGTTCCGATGTATGTCGAAAATATGTCAAGTGGAGATAGGCACGCTAACCGATATGTTGCACATTCTATCGCAACGTCGTGCAACACGTCAATCTAACAGGCGCGCGGCGTCCTCGCGTGTCTCTGGTTTTCACGAAGTCGCGTACGCTTCCTTGCACGATTGCAACGTTTTGTAAAACAAAGAACGAAAGGCACAGTTCGTTTCACGTTTCGCTTTTGCCATCGGTGTGTGTCCTGCGTTCTTTCGGCCCACGAAAGAAAGCCACCGTTAATTAGAGTGCGGTAGGAAAGCTGTCAGCTCGTTACACGCTTGAACGATAATGTTCGACGGAAGTTAGCGAGACACACGCGAACGCTTACACACACCGTTACCTACAACTAAAACTGCTGCCGGTGGACTGTGGTTTCTCTGTTTCTCTTGGCACGTGTAGGCTGAAAAGTTCGATCCATGGATCGACGCTCTCGCGATCGTGGTGGAACGTGTTTTGTGCGTGTACACACGCGCGCGACCACCGTGCGTCTGTGGTACCACCGCGTACATTCAGATTTTCGAAAGTCCCGTCTCAACGAAAGCGGTCACCCGGTGTCTTTGTCGAATAATTTCTTTTCCTAGTTCTCTCTTTCGTCGGTGTTCACACTTGCCATCACGCACACGAACTTGGCACGAATCGTATCTTCGTTTTACGTGTGTACATGTAGATACGTGTATCGCGGATAAGGGTAAGGGTTATCCCGGCCGTGCGTCGATCGAAATTGAGTTTCTCAAAAACCGGCAAATTGTCGTCGCCTGTATGATTTTCATGGAGATTCATTAACGACGAGATCGAGCGGGAAAAGAAGACCCGTCGATTGGTAACGATGTAGAAACAGTAGTCTCGGTAGAAACACGACGAATGTTCGCGAGGATTATTATTATCCACTTTTTTCCAAAACATTCAGAGCCACGCACCGCGTTGCCTCTGTGTGTTTACTATACGTCGAGGAACGTTTCTTTTGCGCGTCTGTTTGGTCGACGCTTCGAGAACGATTTAGCGAAAGTTTATCTCGTTTCTTTTCCACTCTCTTCCTTCTTTTTTTTTTCCCTACCCGTTTTTATCTCACGAGAGTAAGTACGAAAGTATACATACCGATGCTTTCTTTCGCTCCCAAGGCCGTTTCTAGGAAGGTGATTTCCCCTACCGGCTGTCTTTTGTTCGATTGAGAGTTAAAATTAGGGGCAAGAAGGAACGGATAATGTCATTGTTTTTCGAACGGTGTTCGTTTTTCACGGGCGGCGAGACTCGCGAAGATTCGTTCCCGCGTCTGCTCCTTTCGCGTTTCTTTTTTTCCTTCTCGCGGCTTATTTCTCTGGCCCTCGTCCGATAAAGAATCTCACGGTGGAACGAACTCATTTAACTATTTGTTCCGAGTGCTCGTCAAAATATTAACGCCAATATTGTTTGACTTTTCGGCTCTCGATACTTGTTTATTCTTAGCGTAAATATCCCGAGGAATTTGTCTTTCTTGTTGATCGGTAGAGAAGCAGATGTGTGTACCAGCGTGTTTTTTCTTTCTTTTTCTTTTTTTGGTTTTAATCTCACTGTGTTAATATCGTTGGGATGTTTGGTCACACGATGCCAACGTACTCGGATCGTAAAATTCCAAAATATATTTAGAATGACAAATGTTTCCTTTCTTAAAAAAAAAAAAAAAATAATAATAAAAATCGACAGAAAATTGACTAGAATTGTTTAGACACTCGCAGCAAATACTCGAATAGAAAAAATAATATTTTATATTCTTAAAACTTTTTCGTATAATTTTTATACTTATTTTTCCCTTCTCTCGAGCGTAGTTTATCTAAATCGATTTCCCGTCGAATTTCATTTTTCGATGCGCGTCCCTCGCGAGAGTGACAGTTCCCGCGACAATCGGCGTTTACGTAACGATTAATTGGCACGTGGAGGGTGGTCGACGCGGGAACGAAGAAGAAGATAACGGCCGACCGCCGCGCACTTTCAGCTGTCATCGTCGAGATGGGCCTAATCGAGCGGATGTTAATGTTTGAGTTAGGTCGCCGACAATAAAAAGAAAAGGAAAGAAAAAAGCAACGGAACTTTTCTCTGTCGGTGTTGCAGATCCGTGAAACCGATATAGTAGGCGAATTTCGTTGGAACTGTTATGAGTCAGTCGTGCCGCCCATGTCGCGTCATTCCGTTTGACTTCTCGATGCATGTGTGGCCGTGCGCGGAGGGGGAGAGCAGCAGCCTCCTTTGAATCCCTCTTTCCCGATGAACATCCTCAGCCAATCACTCCGACCGCGAGTGATCGCGCGAGATCGAATCTTGTTGCCAGTGTGTTGCAGCGTGTTAGCGTATGCAAATCGATGCGTCACGTCGCGGGAATCGGTTCTTTTTTTTTTTTTCCTTACTACGAGCGCGGTTACTCGTTGCACTCTGTTGTAATAACTGAATCGCGACTTGGACAGTTGCTTCTTATGGTTACGCGAGATCTCGAGGGTCGCGGTGCAACAACACACCTGGTGGTTGAAACGTACTTTAAACTGTACGGTATATAGAAAAAGATGCGCGTAACGGTTCTCTTTTTTGCAGGGAGGGAAAAGTTGCGTTCTCTCGGGGATGTTTCGTGAAGCGGGTTGTGATTTATTCGAAGGTTAACAACCTCGTCCGAGCGAATTCGATTCGTACCGGTTTCTTTTTACTCATTCCCACGTGCAGGAAGCTTATCGATCGCCGCAAATGTTTTCCATCTGGTGAACCAAATATCGTAGGTGTACGGACATTTGATCTTACCCTCTGCAGTAACCCAAGTTGTGTATTATAAATTGGACAGTTTTATTTGTTTGTCGCTGTAGAGCTTCATTTGAACAGTCCAACTTGTTTTTATCGTTACAACACGTTAGTCCGTAAGTTGTAAATTATGATTACAAAAGCAGTGATTTATGAGCGTGAGTCAGACCAAGTGTCCTTTTCCGGGGACCGAAATAATTTGGGAAAGAAGCAATTATTTTTGAAATAATCGAGTGAATCAGAGAATTGTTTTTCAGTTTTTTTTTTTCAACAGATTGCCATATTAATTTTTGCTCGTTTAAATAGCTCATATA
>KQ435743.1:128804-139241 GCA_001276565.1 Melipona quadrifasciata
AATATACCGATGGTGCGCTGTCTACGGACTCGCTTTCTCCTTCGACTGTAGCGTGAATTGCAGTGGAATTTTCACGCCCTTTCGGCCGCGTCAGCAGGCGCGCGGCGTAGCTCGAAAGAGCGCACGCTCTCCTCCGCATTGTGTTACAGTTTCAATCCTAGCTCGTCGATCGTGATTGTTGGCCTCGCTCCTAACGGGAACCATCACCCAATGCCGTGCGCTGCGGACCCTGGCTAAGTAATTCCGTAATAAAATAATTTATACACGGAGGTCTTTGGACACTTGTCTCGTTTATCTCCGGACCGGGATCAGAGAAATTCATACACTACGTATTCCGCGTTCACATTGCGTTATTTCCTCCCGTGGCCAGGAGGTCGTTACCTCTCCCCTCTGGAGATATTCGGCCGCGCCCTGCCCGAGTCGCACAAATCAGAACGCGTAATCAGCCAAAAGGGATTTGTCCGGGAAAAAATGGCGGGACTTTCATCCGGTTGCTCGACGTTCGAGGGGAAGGTGCGTGAAGCAAACACAAAGCGAGAGAAAGAGGCAGTTTACGCAGGACACGGCCCGAAGGAGGGAAAGAAGAGAAAGGAAATTCATCCCTTCCCCCTGGTTTTTCAAAGCCAGGACGGCCCGCTCAGGCAGGGGCGACCGAGAGAGGCGACCGCTCGATATCACGAAAACCTATCTTCCCCTTCCCCGCTGTCTGTCTCGACTCGCGGTCGCCTATCCCAATGAGAGAGGAGAGCCGATCGATTCGCGTCGACGTACTACTATGGCCTGCTTACACGGAGAGCACTGACCCCCAAGGTCGCTCTTACGCGGTTGCACGTGCTGCCACGAATTGACGTAGCCAGCCACCCTCTTCCTCCTCTCCCCTTTGCCGCCGATCTCTCTCTCTTTCCTCTCCTCTCCTCTCCTCTCCTCTCCCGCTTCTTCTGGCGGACATCGCCAACGCGGTCGACTCGCAGTTCGCGCCGTATACCGCCTCGTCGCCACTGCTCTCTCCTCTTTTTCGCGGAGCGCGCGACCGCTTTGAAATTTCCTCTAGTTTTCTTCTCTCTCTCTCTCTCTCTCTCTCTCTCTCTGTAGGCCGCCGACCTCCTCCACAGCCTCCTCTCGCACGCACGCTCTCCCTTTTTTCGGACGAGAACACGCGCTACTGTCACACGCGCGTTCCACGCCACGCGTTGCTCCGCTTCTTCCATTCTCGGCCTCCTCGTCTCTTTCGCGCTCGATTCACGCCGCTTCCTGACTCGGTTTCTGCTAATTTTGGACGAGTTTCACGCGCTCGTCGAGTGAGGTAGGTTGCGAGAGGATGACGCTGCTCGGTAATTGGGTGTGCAAGCATCTTCCTTTGAACGGTTAATTTTTTTTCATCGATATTTAGATTATCCCCGTAACACGTTACACCTCACGAATATTCTTCTCGCCGATAAATCCGAGTATACGAGGACGGCTCTTCGGTAAATCGAAATTTGTAAATCATCGCTGATGCTTAATATTCAGATATGCTAAGCAGTCGATCCTCGGTAATGCATCACTTAAACTCGCGTTTAATGCTAATCCTTGACGTAGATCTAGTGCGTCATACGGTGGATAAGTAACACGTTGTATGCGCCTTGCACTGTCAGTTTTCTTTGTTACAAAGTGTAACTCCGTGATAAATAATTCGTACGTTCGTTTTCATAATTTTAGACATCTATCTTCGCGCGTCTACGCGCAGTTTGTCAATTTCCAGTTTATCGGTTTAACGAAGTAACAGAAGTTGATAAATTATCGATCGGACCGATTAAATAGCCGCGAACTTCAAAATATCAACGCAAATATTAGTACGAAAGTTACACTTGGCCTGGTCGCGGTTTCCGCATTCCCGTTACGACTCGCGGAGTCTTTTTTTTTTCGAGCATATCGGCGAACCGTGTCCAATTAACGATTCGACGGCCCCGCGACTTTTCGACGGCCGGGTCATGCGACGGAAGAACGAAATACGAGACACTTCCTTCCTCTGGGAGAAACATGCACTTCCGGACGAATTTCGTATAAATTATCTGTAGAGTGGAAGTGTCGTGCGAGTCATTCGTAGAAACGAAAGCGACTCCATTTTTCGCAAATTTAATTTCAACCTTCTCACTTGATTCATGTAAAATTGATTCATGTCATTGAAATTTAACGAGTTTCAAGTCAACGAGGGCTCGTTTATAGGAATCTTCGATTTCTCACTCCTTAATCTACCAACGTCTTCGTATTTTATTGAAAATTAAAGTTGGTGCGCGCTTTAGTATAATCACCATTCCGTTACGTTCTACTTATCACCCACATACGCTCTTCGAGCGATACCAAAATTAGAGAAAGAGAATGAAATTCTCTATCCGGATAGGGAATTTGAGTCGAAGCGAGGCGCGAAAATGGGTGACACGCGTGGGTCAACGAGCGTATTAAGTGCCGATTGCCATTCCAGCGAGTGGGAATGAGACACGGGACCAAAGCGGCGGAGAAGAAGAAGCGGTGTGTGTTTTCTCGCGACCCTCGGTGTTCCTTCTATAGTTACTTTAGGTGGCTCCTTCGGTTATTTTTAGAAATTTCGCGCCTTTTCGCAGTTGCTCATCGACGACCTGGCGGCGCGCCAATTTCGGCAAGATTCGTGCGTCTGGCTCACGTGGAAACCGCGCGTGTTGTACGTGCGTGTGTGCCTGCGAAACGGGAGATTGCCGCGTTCGTTGCCTTGCACACGAATATACGCGCCACGTATGCGACACGTTTCTCCTTTGGCTTCTTCCTCGTTCTTCGAGAGACTCTTTTCGCCTGGCCCTTGATGTTCAGGCTTTAAATGGAGTCGAGTCGGACCACCGGGGATTCAAGTGATATCCCATAACTATCCTTTAAATTATTTCCTATCACTGAGAGTGTTTTTGGCGGGGCCTTCTCAGTTGCAACGAAAATTAGGGATTGGTTGATTTGGGTCACGTGATTCGCGAGGGGGCGTAGACCTCGAGTGGGAGTGGCGTTGTCTGGTCCTGAGCAATCGCGCCTGTAATTTCTTTTGTCTTCATTTCCTAGTCGGAACAGTTGCTTCTGGGCCTTTCAGTGAGACGAATCAATTTTACTTTTATTCTCGTAGATTGCTTCGACAGGTTTGCTCTTGAATCGAAGAAACTTGGGAACAATGGAAATGTTTGCAAAAATAAATTTAGCAGAACGTATTGTTAAAAGTTCGTTGATCAAGTAGTTTAAATACATGATTCATCGATAGGCGGTGTCCAGGATATTTGTCTAGTCACGTTGGACAAAGGACCGGCAAAGAATTGTAACTCATTAAAGACCAAGCAACGATACACGTTACAATGTTGAAATTTTATAATGAAAATTCATAAAATCAAGATGGTTGAAAGAAGATGTAAATCAAACTCGGAATTATTTTTTTATTCACCATGGTAAAAATTGATCGAAAAGTATCACAAGTGAAATTTTGGCCGTTGACTGATCAATTGATCCTGAATGACGTATTGAAACGAACGTCGAGGGATGCGAGTTAAGGGGGAAAAGTAGAAGGTATCTCTCCTTTTCTTCATTCGCGCCTTAATTAAAAGTTTACGCTGCGATTGCAGCGACCGGGCATGTAAAGTGAAACCGGAAGATGCGGCTCTAGATGTTTTGCAGACCAAGCATAACGTGTTTCAAGGTGTTCGGACCAGAAACTTTGTAATTTAAATCGACGACCGATCGTCTACGTTTTATGTAACGAGCCGCGACAAGTTGAAGCGAGGTCGATAAAAAGTGTCGAAATTTAATTCAGTCTGGATGGACGGGAGTGCGTTTGGAACGAGAGAGACTGGATGGATAAGGAGAAACGCGAAAGAAGAACGCATAAATTGCGTCAATCACGTTCTCTTTGGTATCTTAACCGAGGTCAAGTTCGTTCCATGCCTGATCACGTAACACTTGCGTACACTCTCTGCTTTACATGTCTTTTTTTCCTCTCTTGTGTATGAATACAATTATCGGAATCACACGACTGATAATTCATCGTGCGGTTCATAGTATCACATTGTGACACGTATGAAATTACAGCTGCTACTGTAAAGTGAACGGGCTGCGTTCCTCACCGTGAATCGATTTTACGCTCCGAATCGACCGTCTGTTTCTCACCGTTGGATTATTTTACTTCATTAAACCATCCCTTCTCGTCCACTTGCACAGTCTTCAGCGCATTTGTTATATAAATGTCGCAAAACGCGCTTTGCTGTTGCTCGAAATTCAATTATAATACAACAAAGGTATTTACGAGCACTACGAACGAACGAATGTTAGCGCAGAACGAAATTCATTCGTAAATCGACTGAACGTGATCGAACCGTTACACAGACGGATGAAGAGAGAGAGAGAAAGAGGAAGAGTACAGACGCGGAGAGAAAGGCTTCCTTGTCAGTGATACACGCGTCGACATTGAGCGATTGTATCCCGAACGTTGTCCTTGAGGAAAGAGTTACGATCCGTATCCGCAGCAGAGAGGAATCTGGACCAACCGGATTTCCATTGATTGTGCCAGACGCCATGGATGACACAGTTTGTAGAAACGCCCACGGTGTCGTATGTCCCTTCGAACGCCTCCGCAACGGCCACGTGCTCCAACACTCGTCCACTGTGTCAATTTTCCTTTTTCCCTTTTTTCTCTAACGTAACAGTAAGGAAGGGTTATTCGCGATACCAGAGCACCAACGAGCACTTTGATGTTTCAACACTTGACGGAGTGAACAGATTGTTCTTTCTCTAGTCTGCGGCGTTTTTAGGGGAGTTGAAGAAAAATATGCCTGCAAGTTTATCAAATTGGCACCTGTGGCTGATTTCGAGCGACGTTTTTCTATGTATGTGCAATTTGTTGACAAAGGACAGGTCAGGACTTCTTGCCGATATAAAGAAATTTATATTCGTTCTGACAAAAAGCTCTAACATCTTCCGCATTTTCCTCAGGCCATTTGTGTCGGGAGCGTTTTACCATCATCATCTGGGTCCATTGATCCGCGAGTCTCGCTTTATGGGTTCCAACCATACAATCCAATATCGATCTCTCGATCGACGTATCGTATCACGGATCATATCAGGTTTAAATGTAATTGGCTCGAGCCATCGTCACCCAGCCAACTCATAAAATAGGCTCGCGTATAGCGTAGAGGAGAAAATCTAGCAACAGTCAGTGAGAACGCTGATCAGTTAATCGAGAACAAAGTTGGTCAAAGCATACGTACGGTGAATGTAAGTAGGCGTGTTAGTTACAATTGAGATGCAATGTGTAAGGCCTTTTGGAGAGGCCGAAGCCATCACGTCGTCGCAGAAGCCGGCAGACTGGTTCTATAAATTAAACTCGGTGATTCAAGCAAAGAGTCGTGCATCATTCTTAATGAAATTTTTAGAGGTTATTTATTTTCGTATCTAATGTCTAAACGTAAAATATGCGTGCTCCCTTTTAGGACGTTAGCGTGGAAAAAAGACGCGAATTAACTATCCCATCTCTTAACTTAAAATTTAATCTTCACTTTTGTATAATTACACTGATCAATTAAATTTCTTATTAAATAAATGGCAAATAGCCCCAAAAATGAAGAAATATAGTACAAGTTTCGATCTAGCGAGACAAAGTAATTTTTATGGAAGGTATTATGTAAGAATTAATAACTATTAGTGATTACATATATTTTAGGAATATTTGCGATATCAACTTTGGCTGAAATTGTTCATAATGAAAGATGACAAATTACTTTGACCAAACTTTGAATATTCGTCTCTTTTTTTGTGACTTGTACTACAGCGAAGATAGACGATAGTCTGTTTCTGGCTGGTAGCCGTAGACAGGGAATCTCTCGAGATAAACGATATCGATGGCATCCGGTTCGGGTTCAGGGTCAATTCGTTGTTAGCTCACTGTCACGTTTTTTCTGTCGTTGATCCGAATACCTGGCTCTACGGAGAACCGCGGCACGATCTCCTTACGCTGTCCGCGGTCGGCCTTCACCCTGAATACAGGATCGCCGAGGTTAGAACAGTGCCGAGATTATCCCGTTCCGAATAATTAGCGACACGTATCACGGTTATCCGCGGACACTCGCCATCTCTCCAAAGAAAGAAAGTCGAATCTCGGATGGGGGGTGTATTTTGCAGCGTCTTGGCTTCGAGTTCACTTCAAGCGGAGAGAGGATTAAAGAGGAAGCCCATAGATGTGTTCGTTGCGATACTGTGTAATATTATTACTATTATTGGTAAAGTATTATTGTCAGATTCAAATATTTTCTACGACAAGGTACACAGTACAAATTGGGTTTCACAAACCAAGGTGCTTTGACATTTTATTTTATTGATTATAACTTTGCAGTACCGCACAGTATCCTGTTGGTAGAAATTTTTAATTTGTTAAATGAAACAAGTACAAAGTGTGTATGTTTCACCGAAAACGTTATTATTATTATTATTATTATTGCTACGATTAACAATATTATGTACACGAATAAAAAAATAAAAAGTTTGGAGTATGCTTTGCTCTCAGCGAGAGGTGAAATTTTTTCATACGTTCTATGGCGATACTGTATAATTGTACAATGTCGTCTCGACACGTCACATTCACCCGGAACAGCCGTAAATCCCCCCTGCTTTTCTTCTTGTTACAGAGGAGGAAGAGATCGACGTGGTGACGTTCGAGAAACCGTGCAGACCGGTGGTGTTGCCAACGAACCCGAGCCCGGCCGACCAGAAACACTTCCAGTTAACAGTTAATACCGCGTTCAAAGAGAAACCACCGGGCTCGAGACCACGTGGCCGACCACCCTTGAACTCATCGCGGAAAAGACCCGCCCCGGCCGAGCAGAAGCCAGCGAAACGAGCTCGTCACAAGACCCACACGAGACGAACCAAGACGGAACGATGCACGCCAGCGGCAACGTCCACGTCCACGTCCGCGACCGCGTCCACGACCACGTTCACGTCCACGTCCACGTCCACGTCCACGTCATCGTCTACGTCCACGTCCATGCCCATGTCCACGTCCACGTCCACGTCCACGTCCACGTCCACGACCACGCCCGCGATGTCGGCGCCGCCGAAAATGTTCACTGCCTCGAGAAGTTCCTCCGACGACGAGCTAGACACCGAGAAGAGGAGAGAGCACAACAACATGGAGCGCCAGAGGCGGATAGAGCTGCGAAACGCGTTCGAGGAGTTGCGCGTGCTGGTGCCAGCCGTGGAGAAGAAGGACAAAGCGCCGAAGGTGACGATTCTCAGGCAAGCGGCTTCCTACTGTTTCATGTTGAAGCAGACGGCTGAGGTCACGTCGACGAAGGTGACGGAGCTGAAGTGGCGGCAAGATAAACTGCGGGCAAGGCTCAGCTACTTGAGGAGGTGTCTCGCCATGACGCGCTAAGAAGCAGAAGAAGGAAACTAGATGTAATACCCAATTGTCATCGGTAATCACGGATGATAATTTGCGTGCACGCGCGAACGGAGGAAGACCTGCTGCCCCATGTGTCGATTATTCGGCTTCGTCTGGCTGTTGTTCGCCTGCGTCGGTTGGCCCCGCGAACGCACTTCCGGCTCCCTCGAAACGCGTTGTTTCATCTTTCCTTCGCATGCCCGTGATTGTCACTTGGACGGACGTGATTTTAACATCCGTGTCACCATTTCGAAGATTTCAACGTCGGTGCGAAATGAACTCGGTTCACAAGAACAAATCGATTCGAAAGATGAAAGAGATTTCACTTCGTGGTAGCTCGTTTCTTGCATAGAGAGAGAGAGAGAGAGAGAGTGAGAAAGCGAGAGCGAGAGTGAGAGCGAGAGCGAGAGAGAGAGAGAGAGAAGCACAGGTTATTGCGGTAAAATCAGCTGCGACAGAACGAGTATCGCGATCGAGAAAGAACGGAAACTGGTCTGGGCAAACGATCGACGAGATCGAACGAGAGTCGCGAAACGAATCCGCTATTTATCACGCAGTTTTTTGCACGTTTACATACACACATACGCATACACATACACACGCATACGTACGTACGAGTCTTTTCATTTTCGCGCAACACTTGCATTTAGATACGTCGAGACAAGTCCGACGGAAAAAAGCTAGAAAGAAGGGAGAAAAGGAACGAACAAGACGACGATTATTGTTGACAAAAGAGTCTCGACTGTACGATGACGAGACGCGGCTTCTCGTGTCGTTCGATATCTCGTCGCCGTTCAGCGTTTCGTTCTGCGATGTGAAATCCGTGTACCACGAGGGAAAACGAAGCTTATCACTCGTTCGACGTTAGTCGCACCGGTTCCCAGACCACAACTGGTCTTAGGACGTATTTCAGGGCTTGAACCGGTTTCTAGATTTTCTCTCTTATCTTCGTCGCGAGTTTTGGAAAATAGAAGCCGCGTATTATGCTTTCTCCTTTCCTTCCCAGGAAGGAATCCTAAAGGATTTTTCTTCGGGGAAGAAAAAAAAAGAAAGGCGCGCGCGGCTTCATCGATGACTCGCGACAGAGAGGAGGAAAGAAAGAAAGAGAGCTACGCGCGATGTTCGCTTTTTTTACATTGATAGTTTTGTATCGAATATAGATAATTAGATCTGTAGGACCTCTTAAACATTGCGTATGATAATTCTCGTTACGATTACGATGCTGGGTATCGTGCGAGCCGATCGGAACGGAACTTCGTACGGATTCGTAACGTTATCGAACGAGTTTCGGTAATCGAGCGAGTTCGAGTCACGAGCCATGCGCGTGATACCATTCGGGAACTGCTATATTCCTCGCAATTTCACACTTGTTCGAACCAAGATACGAGATGATAATTCGAGAAGAGCGGAATGAACCGACTCTTTCGCTTAGATCGCGTGAGATAACGATTAACGAGGCTCGCTCCAATTTCGGAGTTGGAAATTAAAGCGAGTCTCGTTAATTATCGTCTCGCGCGATCGAACGGACGAAGATGTGTTCTTTCTTTCGTTTGCTTCTTCCGCGTTTTACTCGCGAGATGCTCGACGATGAACGAAGATGCTCCAAAGAAAGGCGTGTTTCGGTGTTACGAAAAATGCCATTCCGGCATATGGAAAGAGAAATTGGAAAAAATGGAAAAAGAAACTATAGCTGACTGGTCTCTGCCAACAATACCTATTCACGCAACTCTCTTATCGAATTCCATTGTTTCCTCCGTTGCAATCTCGCGTTTTTTTTTTCTTGTTCATAGCAGTGTCGCTAATAGCAGTTACTGATCGATTGATGATCGCTGTGCGATCTGTTAAGCTTTCTCGAAGTTGCGTCGTCACGCCTTCGATAGCGTGGTTATCCAAAAGTGCGTCTGTAGTTAAGAGAGTGGCTGTAGTTATTCCGGGTGTCTTGCAAATAAGTGAAAGATCGTATGAGTCACGAAACGTGTAGGTAGGTACGGCTTTGCGCTAGTACAACACGCGGTAAACGTACACACGTAACGCGAACTGTTTCTTCCTACACGTTTTCAACTGTGCAAGGGGGCACAGAGTGAAAGTTATAGACACACACACACACACACACGCGTGTCACGCATGCCACGCACGCACACATACCGCAGAGATGATAATTTAGAAATTTAGTCCGGTATTCCATATTCCATTTTCGTTGACAATGATACACAGAACGCATCTTCAGTTCGGGTCGTTTCGGTTACAACGCGTTACAACGACATCAGCGAGAAACTAGCTCGACTGGAAAGTCTTCTTATTCTTCGTTCCTCTGATCCGCGGGAAGAAAACACGTCTTTACGTGTGCCGTAGCAAAACGCAACAGTGATTTTCGCCCTCTTCTTCGCGAGATCTTCCGTCCTCCTTCCTCCTGTCGATCTCCTAATCCGCGAATGAAACACGCCACAGACGATCGAGAAAAGGCACGTCGATTCTCGTGGGCTTGCGCGCGTTCGCTCCACGCTTTTGCGTACGCGCGGCGTTAGAGGTTCTTTTCTTAAACGGGTGCAATAAAAGAGATACGCGGAAGAGCCGTCACTTTTGCGGTGGGTCGTTGTAGTTTTTCGGAATGTAGTTTTTATCGGAGGAAGGGGACGGTGAGAGAGACTGCTGGAAGCTCGAAAAGGAAGGATCGAACTGTTCATTTCTCATTTTTCTATATTATTATTATTATTATTATTTTCTCTTCTTTTTTTTTTAGAAAACTCACATAATATCGGTACTCTAGGTATCCCACTAGACTTCATTACTGTTACGTTTTCGCGAATCTAACATAAATTTTCTAGCTGTGATGATAACTACGATGACGAAGACGACGATTGCTTTGTGAAATAGCCACTGCATACGTTTTCATTGGAATGTTCATCTCGATTAGCGTTTTGCGCTTCTTCTTTTTTTTTTTTCGCTCGTACAAAGGTGGACAGTAAACGGCAACATGCGTTTTTTTAATGGAGTAGGGAGAACTTTTTATTTGATGATGG
>KQ435743.1:146618-161756 GCA_001276565.1 Melipona quadrifasciata
TAAGGACTCGTGATCGGCCGATCTCTCGCGGATAATAGACGAAATTGAACCGGACCCACCTCCTTTATTAGAAGTAAATAAATAAATGAATAAATGAAAAAGAGTTCACTTGTACCTATACCTCGAACGATTGTTGGATATACATATATATATATAAGTAGTAAGTGAAAGGGAACGTTGCGATTTTTACGATTTTACCGAGAACGATCGGGATTGTCGTTCCCCGGCAGCATCCCCGGCGGCCCACGAATAAATCACTGTCCGGGATTTTTCCTTTTTCTTTATTGCCTTCTTCGTTTTCTCTTCCTCTCCCGGTCACGTGCTCTTTCTTGCGTGGTCGGAAGTTGTCGGGGAATCGTCGAAACCCAAGTGTTCACCCCCGTATAATTACGTAACATACGTAACATACGTAACATACGTTGCATAGCCACGCGCACGCGCACATACACGAACGCAAACGTACGCATGTTAATCGACAGAAAAGGGAAACGAAAATGTAGATGGAACTATTAACGATAAGCGAAGCGAATCGCAGCGAACTAAGACACATTTATACAACAACGCTATATAGGGGATGCGCGTTGTACACGTACACGCGTACCGCATCCCGCGTATATTTGGAATTCCGTGTGCACGGTGCACGTGTACGTGTATGCGGCATACATTACATTACTAGATAGAAGATAATTTATTCCAGAGGTTAAGTAATAATATTCGAAGTAATATTTATATCTCTATTTTTTTTATTTGTATATTTATATATATAAATATATATATATATATAACGACGTGACCCTCGTCATTTTCGTGCGATATGGATAAGGGTGTATTTTGTATGAAGTAAAAAAAAAAAAAGAAAAAAAGAGAGAAAAAATAAAAGAATAAAAAAGAAGAAAGATTGGAAGAAATTCGAAGAGAAATGGGAGAAAATGAGCGAGAGTGTGCATAAGCAACCGAGAGTGAAGAAGGGAAACGAGAGAAATAAGCTTGCTTGTAAGTGCTGAGGAAAGTACCGAGTGAGAGCGAGAAGAGAAAAAACGTGAAAGAAGAGCGCGTGTGTGTGATAGCGAAAGAAATAGATAAAGCTAAAAATAGAGAGAAAAAAAATAGGTTTTGTACTTAAATTTAAAAAAAAGTAAGAAAGTAATAATAATGTCGTTCGCGCACCCAACACGCTTCATTTTCGTCTCACATTTTGGTTTTCCGTTTCCGTCGACGTGCGTTGGAGAATACATGGTCGCACGCGAGTGAAAATTGTTCCGTTTCCGACGAATTTTTTTTTCAGTCTCCGTTTCCAAGCGTGGTTGGTGGACGATCGTTTTTGGTTAAATCAAAATGGGGGAAAAAAAAGAAAGGAAAAGAAATAAAAAGAGAGCTCGATAGTTGGGTGTCTAGTAATTAAATTATACGATGGCAATATAAGTTGCGTGATATGCATTACGAATTTTTGTTTTTTTGTTTTTTTTTTTTTCTTGTTACGTTTAGTGATCAAACTGCGACAGATTAGGCGAAAACGGAAGTCTTCGATGTTTCTTTTTTTTTTTTCAGGAAAAAGGGTCAAACAGTTCCTTGACATTTATATTTCAAATTATCTTATGCGAATAAAGCTATTATCATTTACTCGGAACGGTTTTGCTTTCCTTTTGCACCATTCTACTCTACGTCCAAATCCCAAATTTTAGTTTGCACGATCAAATGGTACTTTGACGATTTTTCCATTGATCACTACAGGATTAGCGCATGCGTTTCTGATGTTTTGCTAAGCAGCATCTTTCAAAAGTTAATTGTCGCGAGCAATAGAAAAATGTGAAAAAAAATTCAGCAGGTAAGGGAATATAGTATCATAGTCGGGTATGCGTCTGATCACGGGGTGACGGTGAAATGCCAACAGCTGGCGGTAGCCGGGGGGCTGAGAAAGGGGTATGAATCGAAAAAAAGCGAGGAAGGAAAGTAGAAGAATGTCGAAAGAAAAAGGTGGAGAAGAATGTAATCGAATTCCAGTCATCCGGTTCGCTTCACTCGTACCGTATATCACGTTATGGCGATTAACGGTACGATTGACGACCGGCACCGGTTTTACGAGCCTTTCGCTCGTTGAATTAATTCGACGTCATGAAGGGCAAGATAATGGCCGGCTGAGATGCATCCGAAACTGCGAACCGGGGAGAAGGTAAGCCAAGGCAGAAATTTAACGAGGAAGCCACCGGTGGTCGCTGACGTTTATGCCCCGAACGAACGAAAACTAACCATTCTACCGATCAGATATCCCTTTTCTTCTCTTTTTCCCTTACCCTTTTCTTTTTGCAAACGTTCCTTCCCTTGTATCCAACTCCCCTTCGCTTCATTTTCTCTTCTTCTACAATTTTCTTTTTTCTTTTGCTTCGCCGCCTCTGCTCTCCTTTCACTTTGTTCCTCTCTTTTCCCTATTCTCTTCCTCTTTCATTTTTCTCCCTTTTGCTTCTTTCCTTCCATTTAATCTTTTTGCAACTAGATACTTTCGCGTCTCTCTTTATTTCCGTCATTCTTCCCTCGGTGCTTCCCCCCCTCACTCCCCTGTTTAATTTTCCTCTTTCCCCCGCTTCCTTTCCTTTATAAAAGCGATCGCTCCATGCTTTCATCGCTCCTCGGTTGGCTTGTTTCCTCCTTTGATCCGCTCGAGCCTCCCTTCCTCTCGTCTTATTTCCTTCGCGCAGTACGTTGTCTCTCGTGCCCTTGCCTCCTTTCTCAATTAGCATTTCTCCTCTCTCTCTTTTTTTCTCTCTCTCTCTGCCTTCACGATGTTCCTTCGCGCTTCCTGTGGAAAGTTCCCGTGCAGTTGCGTCAATAGAGTATTTCGAACGGGCCAGCCGCGATTAGGCGGCTAAATGTGAGAATTATGGAAAGCAGCGGCAACGTGCGCGCATCCGCGTGGCTAATAAAACGAATGATATATAACGGGTCCCTGAAATATACCACGTGTATAGCTGGGAATTCCACGAGGGACGACCCGCCGAACGCGAAATCGCCGGGAAACTTTCGTCGGGTGTGAAAGTTGATTATAAATGAAATTGCTCGACTTCGCCTCCCCGTTACGAGGGAACTTGCTTCCGTCATTTCTCCCTCCCGGCCCTTGAAAATTTTCGATTTTGGCTTTCGAACGACGCGAATCGATCGCTTCTCTTGGCTTGTACTCACGCACGTCGCGCTAGGCATTTAATGAAGATATACAGTACAAGGATGGCACTGTTTACATAACAACGACAAATAGTTTTAATTAATAATAAACGAACGAACCAAGGCCTTCATTTCTAATTTTATTTTTGAACGACCTAACGCACATACGTTAATTTTCGTCGCCTCGTAATTTTGGATTTTCAAACTTTCGAATTTTCTAATTTGAAATTCTCAGATCTTACGTCTCGATTTCCTAAACGTCCAGCTGTTGAAATTCTTGTAACCTTTGTAAAAGCAAGATCAGAGTGGGAAAAATCTTCTTGCGATTGACAATGAGTTTTTTTTTCATAATTGCAGGTACCGTTCTATTTATGCACAAATTCGTTCGAATTCTTTGAAGCAAAATTTCACGGCATGTGCGAATTTAGAGGCCAGGAAAGATCATAATTCGTGGTATTTCAAACAGTGGATTCTTTGGAACGTACACGTTGCGATTAAAATACATAAGCCTCGCTTCGCTTAGTTCGTATAAATCACAATGAGTGTTTATGTAAATATAAGCATCGTTCTGAAAGCATCGTATTTTCAAAAATACGTCTATTGGACGGTATTTGGTAAAAGAATAGATTGGAACGAGACATTGCGTAATCTCGGAAGTCAAATCTACGCCTGATAGCTCAGGGGCTATCGAGCTCCTCGAAATTGATCTACTAGACTTCATTTAGGTTGGTAAATCTATGAAGAAATCTTATTTCGTCAGCTAGCAGGATAACTTCTCTGAACATAAAATTTTCCATCGTTTATTCGTAGCTGTTTCTTGCATGTCGTTGTATCTTTCTTTGCGTATTTATGAGACAAGCCTGTCAATGTTAATATAATACGTACGTTTTACTGTGCATCATTTGGACTTTTGCTCGATGCTTTCAATATTAATTGATGGTATTTCTTAATTTGTTAAAATTTACCTTGAAAATGAGATATTCTTCGTTTTATATAAATTATTCTTTAATACGATAATAGTAACTAATTCTCAACTTGGACAATAAGTAAAAATAAAAGATGAGGATTTGATTATTAAATTTTGTAGAATTTTTAATTTGATTGAATTACAAGTTAATGATTCTAATTACAAGATCGTATTAAATACAATATACAGTGATCTAATCAGTCGTCTATGACTCCACTTTTTAAGAAAAAACATGCGACAAAGATCAAGTATGATAATTTTGAATCTCATTTAATGGTGTACATTAGAAACTTTCTCGGTCCATCGGAAAAGCTAGAGAAATAAAAGAAGTAAAGAAATCAATTTTGATTAGAGAAATAGCTGACATACGTGTAACAGCATTATTTCTTTCAACACGAGTGCAAAAATGCGTTTTGTAAAAGGCATTTTAAACTTGTCTTCAAAACATTATGTTCCACATTATTAGAGACGCAGTTATTGAACATTCTACGATAACTAGTAAATAGCGTAGAATGACAAATAGCACAAGTAACATTTAAACCGACATTAAACTACGAAGTATGTCTGCCTACGAAGTATGGTGATGCCAGAAGCTGGTCTCTTCCCTTTTCAGGATAAAGTCTCACGTATCTTAATGGCCGAATTATCTCAGCTCATGTAGATAGAAATTATTTGAGATCTCCCACGAGCAGGTAAGCCTGCCTTTTTTTTACAATAGCACGTTATCTTATCAACGCTCATGAAGGCGGTGGAGAACGGGAAATGATCTTTTTTCCCTTTTTCGAAAGTACATTGCGTCACTCAATTAACTGTGCCGTTTAGACTTGGTAAATAGAATCTATAAATATCTAATAAAGATATTATGTAATGGACATGTAAAGAACGATGTAATTTATTATTAGATAACAACTGTAATCGAGATTCATTTCGAGCAAACAGAATTTGACTCTGAAATAGATGGTAAATAAATTTTTAAATATTTTTCAAAAAATAAAGCGAAATAATATATAAAATACTATAGCTGAGACTAAACGTGTATATATATGTATATACGTTTGTATAAAAGAATATAATTGCATAATATATCACTATATGTTACATTTTGGCAGTGATGTTGAATCACTAACAATAAGTTTGATCTTCACGTGATACAAACTAATCGATATCTGTGAATTAAAGAAAATTGATTGTCACCTTATCATAGATCCAATAGATATCAATGCAACAACTATGTAACTAATGTTACTGCTAAGAAATAGCTCCTGAATTGTTCAATTTTTGAAACCTTTGGCATATACACAAATGGATTAATTACAAATCGATATGTAGATCTAACCAGATATACAATCAATCAGCTGTATAAACTGAAATACGTTTCAATCTTCTTACGTATCTACTATGATATAATGCGATATAACAGGACAAGTACCTAAACGCTATCTCTTCTTGATTAAAACAGGGAACGATTTTCGTTACATGTTAAAGTCAGTTGGCGTCTGATCGAATCAATGATAACGATAGTAAAACAACATTGGAAAGTACGTGTAATACATACATACTTTTTAGATGTTCTGTTATCGAATGTAAATCGCACGAATTTTGAATAATACGTTGAAGGAATATGTTGAAGATATAATCTGTTAATGAAGTAATTTATGGCATCATTGAATCCAGTAGCGGAACGTGCATTATAAATTACATAAATCACATTTGTTTAGAAAGTGATCTTGCAATGATTTTATAACTTGATGAAGAGTGAAATCTATGATTCACAAGTTTATACATAGTTTATGCACGATATTTATAATAGAACGGAGTATTTGTGAATTGCGTTTAAAATTGTGAAAGTCATCCGAACGTTGTAACATTATGCAACAATATAGGATAGGCCGAAAGGAAATTAATAATTTCAAAATAAATATATAACTATATAAAATAAAATAAAATAATGACATTAACTAAATATTAAAATGATAGTACATTTAAACTATGTAAAAACTATATAAATGAATGAAACTTTAATTAATCCAAATGTAAAAATAGCGTTATGTCGTAAAATACTTTAGTGTTAATAAAACGAATTAAACGTGGATAACGAATACAATACTTACAGGTGAGATGGGGAAAGGACAATGATACGTAATAGATGCTCGTTTAAAATTGACCGCCATTGGCTTTCGTGACCGATTGAACGGAATGAGGAACACACACAAACCATGACTGCGCATGCGTAGTTTCAAGTAACCATGAGTGAACGTAGTGAGGTTGATATGTCGCGTGTGCCAGTTTTAGCAATTTTGGGATCTACAGGATGTGGAAAATCACGTTTGAGCATCGAATTGGCCCGTCGATTCCTCGGGGAAATTATTTCGGCCGATAGCATGCAAGTAAGTGAGAAAACAATTGCTTCTTAACCTCGTCCTTTTCGCCGTGGCTCTTCTAGGTTAGGTTGTACATGTTCAAAAGTTGTTTATTATCAGAAGGCTACCAAAATAGCACACTCGTTTCAATTTTAATAAAATCTTTGAACAAACTGATTTATTTATTCGCTGAAAGTCGATATATTGATTATACTTTACCCGACGAAATGATCGTCCAGGTTAAAATGTATGTCGCTCGGTGTATTTTTTTTTGCGTTTGAATATGTTTACGTTTCAATCCAGTCACATAGAAACGGTTATTTCGATATTTTGCTCTTTACACAGACGAAATATATTGAACGTTAGTATTTTTAAAAAGTGTACGATAAGTGTAACGTACAAATATTGTTGTGCCGTTACACTTTATTATAATTGTCCATCAATTTTTATTCTCATTTACGTTACGTTTACACGTTACGAGTAGTAAATATTTTTTTTTGTTTCATATACATAACGATAATATATAATTTTTCGCACATGCGTGTCTGTATCTGTTATATGACAAATCGGGGTTATAGTTTTCACATTAGTTCACATTATATACAGATGTAATTTGAAAAATTTATTTTCTCATTTTTCTCAAAATATTAATTTCTGTTACTTCTGTATATTTACTCAATTTAAATAATGGTATTACATTTTGTGTAAATAATATTTTACAATTTTGCAATTTTTTTTTTCATAATCAAAAATATTTCTATTAACAAGTACAGTAAAATTTAATATAGCTTAATATTTCATACAACAATGTGTATTGCGTTATTCTGTGTATATTTTTTTAATTCGAAAGCAATTGTTTTATTTACATGGCGTTGAATGAAAATTATCGGAACACAGCGAGAGAGGGAGAGCAGATTACAGCGTTAGACGAGAGCGTAGACGCGAAACTAATCCATCGTGCTCTGTCTGCGACCCGTTTCCTATTATCTATCACGTAGCTTAGATTCAACCGCTTCACAAAAGCTAGTTTTCTCGATGGTCGTGGTAACATTTGGAGAGACGGCCCGGAGTTAATCGTTCTAATTGTCTTACTCTTTCACATGTATAAAGTTACCGCGACGGGCGTTTAATTACACTGTCTGTGACATAAGGGCGGCTCGAAATTTCGTCGAAAATGACGCGTTCGTAATTATCTTTCCACCGCTTTGTAGCTCGTCTTTGGACGCGCGTCAACTTTGTGGCGCGTATTCCGTTCACGAGCATTTAAATCCTACGTCAAGGTCTTTGCATTGTCGTCATTATCTCAGAGAAGAAAGCAATTTTTCAGATTCACCTGTTGCCCTCCTCCGGGCTTGTACGACGCGAAGTGAAAATGAGATAATTCAACAGAAATGGCAGATAATGCATTTCTGTTTACATCCTCAGATAACATTTAAAAATTTGGAGAGTGAGAATTGACGTGTTATTTTAATTAATTACTTTATTACTTTTCAGTTTTCTTTTTGAACAATATTGATTAGGGAAATTTGATAATAATTTTACAGATCATAGACGTATTTTGTGCATTTTGTGAGAAGTGATATGTTATTTTAATTAATTATTGCATTTTTTATTACACCTCTTTTCTTTTTGAACAATATTGATTAGGGAAATTTGACGATAATTTTACAGATCATAGGCGTATTTTGCTAAATATTTTGTGCATTTTGTGAGGATTGACATGTTATTTTAATTAATTATTTTATTACTTTTCAGTTTTCTTTTTGGACAATGTTGATTAGGGAAATTTGATGATAATTTTACAGATCATAGACGTATTTTGTTAAATGTAATTTTGTGCACTTTGTTTATTGAAAGCTGATCGAATTGTCGATTATCAATGTTCAATTTAACGTAGTGGAATAGCAAATGTTTTTCATATATCGTAAGATTCATCAATGAATACTGTTGCTTAACGTCAGACGCTAGATTACCGAGCAAATCTCTGCTAATTTTATTGGATAAGATGAATCTTATCAATTCCGTGAAAACGTCGTTAGAAACACATCTCGTCTATCGAGCATAAAGAACAGTCGTTTGCGAATCGTTTGATTTCGAGGAAGCAGGTTTTTTAAAAAAAAATCCGTTTCGTCGCATTATCTTGGTCAGCATTCAGAGGTTCTACGTTAATTTGCAGTACATTTGCAAAATTGGAAACGATACTGGTTTTTAAGCAAGCTTAAACATTTTTAACAAGGAATTTTCACGTTTTGCACAATCTCTAAAATAGATGGATAAAAATAGATATTTAATATTGCACATTACTAATTATAATACTATGGCACATTGGGAATTTATTGAGTGATAAGTTGGGAATTTATACTTAGCAAGAGAAGACTTTAAGTATTTTTTTAAACAATTAGAATTTACGGTACGAATTCATACGAAATCTCAAACATCTGTCCAAGTTTGATCCAACGATCCATTTGATGGTATGAGGATATTAGGACGATAGGAATTGGCGCACTCGTGCTGTTTTCAAGTCAGTAGTATCGTTTTCGAAGAATTGCTCAAACGATTCCCGGGAATCTACTTTGTACGAAGAACTTGATAAACAGATAAATCCAGTTACATAAAATATCTTGCCAATTGACGCGTTAGTTTTTTCGCTTTGCATGTACACATCTTCCGCATTAATGAACGGTCTTTATCTCGCACTTTATTAATACATCCGAGCGTATTTTGTTATCTCGTATCGGTCTGATTGTAAAGCAAACCGTACAAATGCAAAGCGGCGAAGCTCGCATGATATCGTCGTCACAAAGTAAGTGGATCGAATTAAACTTTGTCCTCTTCGAAGTGTGCGTTAGCCCGGAGGATCGTGAGACTTCCGGTTCTTTTTCGGCCCTTGAATTAATAGACCCGCCGTTTCCTTTACCCCACTACTCGCGAGAATGTGAAAACTACACGAATTATCCTCTGTTAAAAAAATTCTTCCTACTTCCTGAATAACTGTTCTTCCAACGTATTATTATACTCATTCTATCAGCATGTGTTAATACGTTCCACGATTTTTATTCCTCGCGTTGAATATGTTCTTATTCCTGTTGCTATAATTTTCGTTTTCTTGCCTTTCACTAGAATTGACACAAAAAGAATAGTTGTTTTATACTAATTGAATCAAATATGTACGTATGGTCGAAATATACGAAATAGCAAGTTATTAGATTTTTCTTGGACGCCTTGGTAGAATATTTTCGTTCCAGAGTATATCAAATATTGTACGTAAGAGAATTATAAATATCAATAAATGCTTTATTGAAAGATGGAGTTTCAATTTTTACATAGTTTTTGGGTATTTGAATAAGATCTAATTTAATAAAGTTTTACGTTCAGCTGTATTAATTATTAAATATTATTTAGAAATATATGAGCGAAATGAATTTTCTTTATGAGAATGTAATAATTCCTCTTCCTTAAAAGTAACTCTTCTATATTAACTATTGTGTTGTATTATAAATCTTTAGTATATTAATATAAATATAAATATAATATCGATAAATATTATTAACACTGTTTGTAACAGGAACACTAGTTAAAAAAAGCGAATTTATTCACACGAAATAAACGAAAAAGAAACGTAAGAAAAGTGAGAAAAAAAAAACGAATGTCCTTCCACTCGTTTCTCCCGAGATAGGTAAACTTTCAAACGCGCGAAGAACATCGGTTACAAGTCGTCGCTTTCAAAGCTTCGCGGTTTTTTTTGTATCGGCGCATACCTGCGCGCTTACGCGTTTCCAACTCGTCACTCGTCGATTCTCTTTTCGCCAGACGTCCGCTTTCGCACGTGACCGCGCTTCACTCGCGTATAAATCACGTGTCTCACTCTCCGTCACCGTGATATTCTCGTTCGTTACGCGTTCGTTACTTCGATTAATTATCCCGGCCGGCTCTGATCTCTTTTTCCCGAGTCGCTGCCCACGCGTATTCGAAATCGCGTCGTACGTCTTTCCACGCCGGGCGTCCGCGATATTTTATTTTCACCCACGTGCCTTTGTCTCTGTATCATCGTCTCCGTGATTGACGGAGGATTTCCCTTCTAATTTGCGCAATCGGAATTGGCTTGAGATTCTGATTCGTTTGGCACGCTCGACGACACGACTAGCGCAATTACGCGATTATTACTCAATGCGGATAATTTTGCTTTCCTTTTCATTTCGAATAATCGTTGAAAGCTTCTTTTTAATTCAATTAGCAATGTTTTAATTCTTTTCCTTTTTCACGCGGATTTTTTTCCGTTCGTTGTTATCGACGTCGATCATCAATCTTCATTATCGGAATTTGCATGTCTTTTTCGCTTCAACTTCAAGTTACTCCGTTACTCTATTTACTCCGTTACGATAGAATTCCATTTATGTAAATTTATTATGGGACAAACAGTTTATATAATCGGAGTTTACATAATAGGAGTACACTGATGACTTTTCGTTCGTGTAACAAGAGTT
This sequence comes from Melipona quadrifasciata, assembly GCA_001276565.1. Classification (NCBI taxonomy): domain Eukaryota; kingdom Metazoa; phylum Arthropoda; class Insecta; order Hymenoptera; family Apidae; genus Melipona; species Melipona quadrifasciata. Next base: position 157,583 of record KQ435743.1, read on the forward strand.
CACGTTTAAATAAGTGGATGTACTCGGTCAGCATCGAGCATCGATTGAAATTTCGTCTAGATGAATCGGGTTTATATAAACGGAGTATAAAAATCACTTAAATCTACACAGATTATAAATTTCACTCGTCAATGTACGACAATTGTTCGCGGATTTGGGGGATTAATTATACTGTCTCTCCTTTTTTCTTTTTTTTTTTTTCAAATGCCTTAGTTTCGAGGAAATCATCATTTCATTTTGCGCGTAGCGCTGGACTATTTTTACAAGCGTTACAACGTTACGTAATGCAAAAGTTACACATGCGATGCGTATGTATCCCTCGTTATTGCACACCTGTTAAACAACCTGTTGATATTGCTTGTTGGTTTCCATCGTTTTTTTTTCCTTCTGTAAGAATGAAAAAAGTAATTAACAATAATTTCCCCTCTCGTTGCAAAGATGCAAAAGAGGAACTACGAGCTGCCAATGTGTAGTAGCGAAGCATAATTGCATGTAGATTATATTTCAAGAGGCGCGATGAAACGAATTAAGTGTCACACTTGACGGTATTAAAATTGGAATACCTACCAACAAATAACGTTTTGAATAATGTTTTAAAATTAGCACATCGTGCTGATGCCTTTACATACAAATGGGTTAATATTTTTAGTACCGAATGATATAATATACATGGTCATACTGTTGCAAGAGATTAACGAGTTAACACATTCGTCGCGTGTAACGTAGCACAATGGTGATGTATGTTAATTTGAATGAAAATATTTTGTAATAATTCGTACCAAATTTAGAGTCAAGTTGGTAGAGCTTGAAAATTTCTATAATTTTTGCTGTATCTCTTGCAGCAATAGCACGTGACTTTTAAATGATTTGTTCGTTTGAATCGCAGGACCACTCACGAATTATAAATGCAATAGCAAAACAGAAAGTGGACTAAGATTAGATATAGATCATCAGAGTGTTCATGTTGAAATATTTGTTGTATCTGTTAATATTAAGTATTGCAAGAAAATAGCAGTGATAATACACGCGTCGACAAATATTGACAAATCTAAATGTTAATTAAAAATATATAAATATCAACAAACATAAAATTCTCATCGTTGTTCTACGATCGGTGGAATATTCCATTCCGCAACACGAGCGGTGTAAAGACTCACTCTGAAAGTGAAAAATCTACGAAACAATCGAAAATGCTATTCAGCCGAGTCGCACACGCGCAACAGTACGAATAATCGTAAAACGCGGTAGTTGAAACACCTCGTGGAGAATGTCAAAAACCGGCGTACGCTTGCGTGCATTAACCGCGTACATATGTACAGGCTCGACAAGTGTGCGTGCCGGGGGGAAACCCGGACAAAGTCAGACACGTGTCTGCCCACACGCGCGCCGAAAAAAGATATCTGCAAATTTCGCGGCGACGGGCGCCGCCTCCGAGATTCTTCCTACACTCGATATTCGCTCTCTGCGAATCATCGTCAGAAATTATGGACTGCGTCTGTCGGGGGAATTATTTTTTTCGCCGACGTTCTCTGACGACCGATACTCCAGGGACAGAGCCACCGATTGTCGCCAGAGATGGGATCGAGTATCTCGCAAATAGGTTCGAACCTTCAGTCGTCAGATTCGAAATCTCTTCAAGTGTTTCCAATAGCACTTGCGAGTGTACTGGAATTTATGCATCGTGATGCATTTCTGAAAATATTTTTAAGTGATCTTGGTCGATAGAGACCGGTTTCGAGTATTTCCGAAAATCAAAAGAATATTTTTTTTTTTTTTTAGTAATATCGATCGATAGAAATGGGTTTCGAGTATTTCCGAAAATCAAAAGAATATTTTTTTTTGAGTAATATCGATCGATAGAAATGGGTTTCGAGTATTTCTGAAAATCAAAAGAATATTTTTTTCTGAGTAATATCGATCGATAGGAATGGGTTTCGAATATTTCTGAAAACCAAAAGAATATTTTCGAGTAATATCGATCATCTGGTTATGGAAGATTTCACTTTTAAAGAAGCTAACGCAATCTATCAGTCTGATCACTAATCACTCTACAAGAAGTGAAAAGAAGAAGCAAACCTCGTTTTCAAACGAATGCAATGTCACACTTTCATGTCCGAGCTTTCGACTTCTCCTGAATATCCGATTTCCAAGTTGAAGATCCGAGTGAAAGTTTCGAATGCTCCAAGCATCAAACTAGGTAGCTGTCGTTGCTGATATTTTTCGAGTTGATAATTTACGATTACTGTCGAGTTAACGCTCGAAGGCCGTGAAACCAAAACTGACTTGGATTTGCAAGTGATATCGGACTCGATCCCCCCTGTCCCTTGGTGGTTTCCCTCGTGGTGTTTCCGACGTTCCGAGGAGCGAAGTAATTTTCGAGTAGCCGACGAACACAGAGGGAACACTTTCTGGTTGGCTAGCTCTCAGGGACGAATCGATGTGGAACGTTACGCGGCGCGGTGAAGTCGATGAACCGAGCGTCGTACGCGCTGCCTGCTCCAAAGTCCCACCGGTATTTGCCCTGGGCCGAACACTTGGCCCACTGAATCTTAATATCGCGTCGTGTCGCGGCCGCGTAGGAATTTCGAACGAACGCTCTCCCGAATTCCTTTGGAATACGTGGAATACGGGCTGCCCCGCTCGCGAAAACTCGTTCGTTTTAGACGGGACAACTGGGCCGTGTCAGTGGGATTTTGCGCGATCGAGAATACTGTTATCTTGCGAGGCTATCGTTAAAAAATTATACTTTACAATTTTACGAAACTTACTGTTCGAGCAAGACGAGACCTCTATTTCGAAACTCATAGATGTGAAAATGTTAGAATACTCGCTATATACTACGTACTGCTGTTGATCCTTGCTGCGTTTATCTATTCTTTGTACTTTGGTCCCTGGTCGAGGTACCTTGGGACGCCTCATACATGACTAATCCTTAACAACGTTTGCGAGTTTCTTAGAAACTAATGATATTTAGATTGTGTTTTGTGTTGGGATATTTTGCAATGGGGAACTCGGCGGAAATTGTATCGTTTAATTGGAATTCATACAACAGCAGTCTATTGATCCTTCTCGCTAGCGAGTGTTCATTCATAGGAGTTCATTTAATCGAGCACTGTTCGAACAAATGAAGTCTTGCTGTAATATGCTACAATATCTACCGCGATTGTTCGTCTGGATTTCAATTTTGAAATTAATATAAATTTAAATTAAGTGGATCGTCTGATAATAAATGGTAACGAATTTGGGCAATCTAACGATATACTAATAACACGGTAATAACAAGATACACGCGATGAGATAATTACATTGTAGAACTGAGGTAAGTAAAAGGAATTAGCATACGTATCGGAATCACGCTGATTTTACGCGGGAGTTTGTCTCAGAGTGTAGTTACACTGGAAACCTTGTATTCCATTTCCTACTTTGTGTTCGCGAGTCCACGCTGCTTCTCACCGTGACTTTGTTGAAACTTTCACACGCGAGCTGCTCATTCAGATTTTCTCGTCGATAGAGGCTCCGACTCTGTTCCATTGATTTGAAATGTTCGTTTGGACAGAAACAAGTTTTTACGCAACATCGTTTAATCAGTTTTTAACTCGGTGAATATTTTTATTGATGATTTTGCTCAACCAGCGAACACTTTGGTCGTTTATTGAGTCGATACAATTTTACCGGGAATGTTTGAATTAAATTTTTGCAAAAGAATCGATCAATTTTGATACGTCATTAATGTATTAAAGTACTTGTCACAACAGTAAAATGTGATAACTGTTTATTAAATTGACATTGTATCTCGTCGAATCACTCTGTGAAAAATATTTGAATTGAATATTTTTCTGCAGTTATCGCCTGTAAAGCACAGTTTGATATTTCTGTGGAAGCGGCATTGTAACTATAGAATGACGCAACGCAAGTGTAATAAAACTCGCCTCTGTTACGAAATTCCAACGTGACGACTCCGAACCTCACGGATTTGATACATTATTTTACATACCATAAATAAAACTAAATCTGTGATTCAAACTTTGTTTCCTACGTCGACGCGTGCACGTGTATCGAACGAACGTTCAACTCGATTATTTTAGGTAGGAAATTTGGGCTGCAGGGATTATTTTCATTTTGCGAGAGGCGATAGTTTAATTAAAATTAACAGCTCGCTCTTCGCAGTTGATTC
>KQ435743.1:200129-212590 GCA_001276565.1 Melipona quadrifasciata
GCAACGAATCCCGTGATAAATTACGGTAATTACGTTTTCTTAGTCTCGCGGAGATGCAAATTACCTGCGCGCGACTGCCGGCCGGTGCCGGGTAATTGCGTGAAATCTTTAGCTGCGAATTGCCTGCCAAGGTTGCGGCGTCTCCTCGAGCCGGCTCTATTGAAAACGGCGCTTTCAACGATTGATTTTCAATGCCTGTCTCGTTTGCGCGTCCCGTTGCCGATAAATCAGCGCGCATAAACCGCCAGAACGGACGACGTTCAAAGCGATTCGATCTGCAGATTTCTGAATAGTCTGCTACTTGCGATCAGCGACGAGGAGACGATACTTCCACTGTGCGTGTCCGTTTTTGTTCGACATAAATCGCGTTCTCAGTGACTGACTAGCCAGGTTTCGCTGTGTAACAATGATCTTGTTGTGATCGGCCAAAAAGTAACTGACATTTTTCTTTTTTTTTCTTTCCGCGACTTTTTATGTTTCTCGACGCGACGCTCGTATCAAAATTGTAACCATAACAGACGATAATAATAACGTGTCTCTGCTAGCTTGTCTTTTTCGATCAAACATTATCGTTGTTTCAATCAAGCGAGGGGGAGGCGGGTTTTCGCGGTCACGGGCGAAAATATAGCTGCAGACAGATCGCGTGTACGCGTTATGCAAAGGGGGCCCTCTGTTCCCCGTAAAATCGGTCTCGAATATTGCCGGGCTCGAGAGAGTTGCGGTTTTCGATACCGTTTCGCACACGTTGTGCAACAGCCGTGATATCGAAAACAAACGGACAGAAATGGAGAGAACCGGACCACGTATCCGCGGCGTGTACTACTCTTAACGGAGATTTTTGAAAGTCGTTGATCCCGTTTTAAAACCAGGCCCGTGCATATGTACGTAAGAAGCGGTTTCGGTCGGTTAATTATTCGAAGGATGGATCGTCCTGAAAGGTTTGTCTTGTAAAGAATATTCTGTTACGTTACAAGAGATTGTTATTGTATGTGAAAAGTTGATTTGGTAAAGAGCACGTCGTTACTTTGAAAGATTAATTTGATGAAGGAGGAATATCTCGTGAGATAGAAAGTAGAGATTAACAAATCAGAATTTCCTTTCTGAGACATTAATTTAGTTCTGTAATGTCAGAGTATGACGAAAATTTCATCTTCGATATATGTATGCGCACTAGAGCTGTTGCTTGTGAGATATCTGGATGTTAAGGCTAGATATCTGTTATATTGTTTCTACTCGGACGATGTAATTTTTATTTTAGCGATAAATAGTGAAACAACGAAGTAATTATTTTAAATTTGGTGCCTTTGTATAAAAATAATAAGTCTACGTTTTCTAGTAGCACTGAATTTCCAGTTGTAGAAAATACTCTTTCAGAGCTTGCCAAAAGTATTTTTTAGCTTTACCAATCTTGGATATTTTTTTTCTCCAACATTCTAATGGATATAAATTATAATTTATTTCAGCACTTGTCACAGAAATATAAATTACTCACATTGGATAAAATTATACCGAATGTGTGGGTATCTCACGAGTATCTCTTAGATATCACCGTCAATTTTAGATAAAACCGTATTTTCTTGGTAAATAAGACTGTACTATTAAAGATAATAATATTTGTCTACTACTATTTAAGTTATATTTTATCACTGAAAGTGATTTTAGCGGGGGTAACCCAGAAAATCGGGCCTTTTCAGGTTCAGCGCCAATGCAACGAAAATTAGCGATTGGTTGATTTGGGTCACGTGATTCGTGAGGAGGCGTGGGGTAGACCTCGAGTGGGAGTGGCGTTGTCTGGTACTGAGCGATCACGCCTGTAATTTGTTTTGTTTGCATACAAAAAAGTCCTCTTCATTTTCTAATCAGAACAGTTGCTTCTGGGCGACGAATCGTACTGGGGTACAATTCGTGTAGATTTTTGATTGAATCGACATCCAAACTTTTGACGTTAGTGCTAATATTATTGTCTTGACAATTTTAAATTTCGAAAGTAACTTCCAATCTATTTATTTCGAAAGTCAAAGGATCCCTTCGTATCGAACAAATAGTAAAAAATTATCAAATAAAATACAAGCTTGTAAAAAGATGGGTGACCCACATCCCGATTCGACTCCACCTGCTCCCTTTCCGTGATGTTACAAGCGGATAGAAGCGCGCTCGCGCGACGACCAGCTGTCAGCCAGTGTAACAACTTTCCCAGGGTATAAATTTGTAGACCCGGGGAAGATCGCATCTTCGGCTAAAGGTACCCTCCGCGTTTTCGCGTGAAACGTCCCCCGGAAGTGTTCCCTTTAAATTGTTTCAACTGCTTCGTTCGAGCAGTGGTCAATAATGAGGCTAAATTGCCAGCGTTATTCGAGATTGCCACGCAATGATCTACGCGCACGCAGACCACGACTATTGCAATTAGGCAACGTTTAATTAATATCGTTAATCATCGAGCGTTCAGAACGAATATCAAACTCGTAACTGTGAAATCCTGCTTTAATTCGCAGACCCGGAGATTTGCGTATAATCAAGATAGTGTCTCACTTAGCTTCCGGTGATTTCTATTCTTTTTTTCTTTAATATTAAATTCACGGAATGTCGAATTTGGAAATCACTCTAATTGAACGTTGGTGATACGAAGTACAATTAAAATGAACTTCCCACTGCTTGTGTTAACACGTGCGTTAACGTGTGAATTTTGCAGCGTAAAATTCCTCGAGGAAGGGTAACTCGAAAGGGTAATTCGAATCAGATATTAAATTTGAACAGTTGTGATTCAACTACTGAATTGCTAATGGTCCATTATTGTTGGAAGTTTGAGAAACCGAGCAAAAATTACGCTAATTGCGACATACAGTGATAGATGCACGCTGATTTGACTCTAGGCATAAATAACGGATTAAAAGATTCTTCAAGCGGTAACTTGACGAAACTTTAACCGAGTTTCTGATAACAAGCGGTAAATATTAATTAACTAAAAAAAGTTCCTCTCGGAATAAATCAGAGTGTAATAAATTGATATCAATCAGATCACTCCCCAGAGGCAGTGAGATCGAAATAAATTAAGGTTGGTTCGCACGCGAGAGTCTTATCTGACACAACGAATCTTTCTCTGCAGACAACGTGTATCGTTTATAAAAATTGTTCTCCCGCTCGGGCTAGATAGCTCGGTCGGATTATTCAAATTGGCGAAGAAGAAAATAAAAATCGGGGCATCCTAGAGGTCATTACTCGATTTTTATCGCAACGCAGGGGAGAGTCTCGGCTGCACGAAATGATCGACAATGGCCAATTAGGGCAGAGCAGATACATCTCTGAGAATTGTTGTGCCTTCGCTTTGGCTACTGGCAGCTGTCAATGTTAAATCTTTTCCACCGTAACCTTTTCCGTTTTCCTTTCTTTCCCGTTGAAAAGCCGGGGATCGTTTCACGGAACCTTGGTTTCAAACTTAGGCTAGGTTAAGGACCAGGTGTTCGAATTCTTCTTTGTACCGAGAAACACATTACTCAGTTGCTAGGCAGCTGGCCAAGGCTTCGTTGGCGAATTGTTATTTTTGAAAAATCTACGAACCACGAGAAAATATGGGATTCTACGTGCCGGGGTATGCAAACATCTGGTTGACAAAATTCCTCTTCGAGAGAAAGTTTGCCTCCTTTGAAGGACGCGGCGTAGATTTAGGCTTGCTGCTTTGTAGCATTTCGTTGAGTTATTAGCGGTCCAGATCTTTGTGCTTCTAACGTTCGCAGCGACGAGGATTTTAAATAATTGAGAGAAACGAGAGAAACGAGAGAAACCTGCAATTTGACTAGGATAGTCAAAGAGCTACTATTTTATTAAGGGCGAAGAACACGTCAAAGGGAATGAAAATGTCGTTAGAAATCACCGTCAACTCTATCACGTTCTTCGAGTCACCCTCTGTCCAATTTTACGTTCAAGATGCCCAAGCTTTCGTTTCTTCCCCAAACGTTGGAACTCTTTTTTCATCGAAACGAGAGCAGAGAGTTTGAAAGATGAAACTTGGAAAAATTGCAGGCACGGTACTTTGGAAGATTTACACCAACAGATCAGACCTTGCCCGCGTGAAAAATGTCCATTTTTCTGACGAGCTCGATACCTCTGGTGTCTCGCATCAAAATTCGTGTTTTTTGCAGCAAATTTTCGGAACGCATCGGGACATGGTTGCGAGAGATATTATTATTGCGAGAAAAACGGCGCATCCGCGGCAATCTTTTGCCCCGTGTACGATCATTATCATGCGGCGAGCGTGTTCGGGTAAGTTTAAATCTAAACGATTTGACGTCGTTAAGATTTAAACTTTCTTGTTTAATCATACGGCATCTTTCGGCGCATTTTGTTTTATGAACGAAGGCAGCAAAAACGAGGAAGCCAGACCGTATATGGAGCATCCCTTTTTTTTTACTTATTTTCTTTTCTTTTCTTTCCTTTTTTATTTCCCCCCTCGAAAACTGATATATTTTTTAAGCTGCTAGCCGAACTACCGCTGGTTGCCTCTTAGCAAGTGGAAACATTAGCAACATTGTTAAGCAGCACGCTCACGAGATCGCGTGATTAAAGCGTTCGGAAGAACGCGGAGGGTAATTCATTTTGCGGCTGACAGGTTGAAATTTTGCTATCTCGACCTAGTCGTTTTATTGTTTCAACTTTTAATTGGCATCGTCGGGACGTCTCGAATCATTTAGAATTGAATCGGTTACAGTTCATTTTGGAACTTAGTTTCAACTTTATTTTACATTGGTCTCCAGACCGTGGATGTTTGTGCATTTTTATTTTCACGAATCAAAGAATGCCGATCTACGTAGAAATTTCACACGTTAAATATTATAAAAGAATATTCTACTTTGGATATATTAATACCCAAAATGTGGATAAATATCTGCAGTTTAAATATCAGGGAGAACGTACGTAAGATACGAAATAAAATCAAGCGTTTTAATTGTAACTGTAGTCATCTATTTTATTTTGTAATAAATTTTCTATATTATTTTAACATTTAATTCAAAATGTGATCTACACATGAAATACTTGAATTGAACTGATTAGTTTTGCAAGTTTGGATCGGTTTCATTATAAATTTCTCGTAAATAAAATTATAAAATTTTTGGGGATTCATCGTGAAAAAATTCTTCCTTTGTTTTTCTTTTCTAGCATTGCATCAAGAAGAAATTAATCAAATCGTGCTTATGCGATATATAATTCTAGGCTGAGCGTTCCATTTTAATCTACAAACGCAATTATCTCTGAAACTATCTGTTATTTAAAAAAGTGTGCCAAAAGCATTTTTTCGTACTATAAAAGAACAGTAATTTGGTACACTTAGTTTGTCTTTAGATAAACGCGTGTGAGTCACTACTATTTTCTCAAGTGTAATTATGTAATTTTTTTTTTACGATGCAGCAAGTTATTTTATATACATATAAATCGAAAGACTGTTAGTTTAGAAGATACTTTAACTTTAATTTTATAGAATCTGCCACATGAAAGACGCATTCTTGCATTCATATTATTCTTGTCTTTTCATGCATGGATTTTATAAAAAAATATCTTCTAAACTAATGAGTTTCAGACGTAGACAGGTTAATATTTTTTTGTAAAGAATGATTTGCTGCATTGATTGACACAAAAGAAATTACATAATTACATTTGAAGAAATAGCAGTGGTCTTCGTATCTTTTACACGCGTCTATTTAGAGATAATCTAACAAAGTGTGCCAAATTGCTGTCCTCTCGAAATAGAAAAAAAAAACTGCACGACTTGTACCCCAGTACGATTCGTCTCACTGAAAGACCTCGTTTACAAATTTCTCACGATTATTTTTCAATTGCATTACTTGTACAATAAATTTGACTGAATTAAAAATATCTACATCTCTATTTTTGCCATCAACTCAAAAAGTGATATATTTTTGCAACTCTATATATGCGTATAACACGACTATACTTGAGAAAAAGACAAACCAAGTGTACCAAATTACTGTCCTTTCAACACAGAAAAAAAATGCATTTGAGACATTTTTTAAATGACGAATAGTTTCGGAGATAATTGCATTTATAGATCGAAATGGGACACCCTGCGCGTGTACGAATGGAAGCGAGCCACGTGTGGAGCGACAGGACCGTCCCGCGACTTCTTGGCGCCTGACGCGTTGACTCTTCCGGAAACTAGGCGTTTGATTAATTTTACGTAAAACGAGTGTGCTGCTTTTGCGAGCCTGAACTATACGACACTCGTTTCCTCGAGACTGTTTATTATTTTTATCAATCTTTCTACCGTATTTACGATCGTAATGCACTGTAATATGTTCTTTTACGATTGCCCCTAGCTGATTACGTAAAAGCAGTTTACGAAGTTTACGAGAAGCGTAAAGATTGTTCCAAATGATAGAAATTTATTTTGTATTATTTTCAATGTTGGAGAAGTGATACGGGCGACGCGCGATGAAGAAGACTCGCAGTTTAAAAAAAACGTTACGACGTAGTAAAAGAAACATTCATCGAGAAACGAGGGAAACGTTAAGAAACGGGAATGAAAAAGATGCTAAACGAATTTTAGAGATTTCCATTCGACTCACATCGACAATATAAATTGATTGAAGAAGTAGTGTGGCATTAACTATAAACGCAGTAACGACTATTACACGCACGGGCTTATGTAGATTTTTTCAATTTAGCCATTTCATGATCTTTGTAATTTCAAGAATATACGTGTGCAAAAATGACACTTTCGTTGGTAGTTTACTGTTTCGTATCTCTAATGTATCGTTTATCTTATTTGTTAAAAATTATAACGAGTGTTTCATTTTGTAGAATTTTGTACATTATATGTATCACGTATTTTTCGCATAAATGCATAACAATCCGCAGTCTAGTCTCACAAATGACGTGCTGTATCTCACATATATACAGTTTTCGTTAGTGGTTTTTATTACCGATCCATTTCCATTTGTTGATCGTGGTGAGATTTGTACCTCACGAAACGATGTCTCGAAACGTCGTCGTGTCAGTTTTCGGCACAGTATCGTCGAAATTTGTCTCGCGAAAGTCGCCTGAGAACCGGTAGAAGCATTTTGCTGTTTTCACCCTGTACGGCTCTGAATCCTCGTGATCGATCGCATTTTTTCCGCGGATGACGACGGAGTTTCACGACTGAGAGAAGTTTACGGCCTTGAAGCGGTCGAAAGGGGGCAGAGTGAACTTCCTCGAAGCAGAGTTTTGGTATTTCCGTGACACAATTTAGGATCTCGGCACAAAGAGTTAATTGTTACTTCCGTTCTTGGAAGGCCTTAAGGACCAGCCAGGCTCATGGTAATACTTCTTCTTTCCTTCTTTTCTCTTCAAGATTTCATCGGTGTTCGTTATTGCGAACGTCGAAAGTCAGACAACGGTGTATTTATACGATGCGGCGAATTCTACAGTAATTAGCATAACGGCATTGGCGAAGACAATTTTTTTACGTCGATGCTTCTTTAGTGAAATATTCATTTGGCTTCAAATTTCGGTATCTTATGTTTTATGAAAAAATGATACCTACTGTTTATTTCCATAGACGTACGGACAAATCAAAAGTTTGGATAAATTATATTTTACATTTATATTTTGCTTTTATATTTTACGTTTAGTTTAATATGTTGATCAGTTCCTACAATAAACACGCTCTAGGCAAGGAAATCATCATTAATCTCAGAAATAAAGTTAGTCACACAGTGAGTCACAAAAGTACTCGTACCATCCGCCTGCAACTGCAAACATGAATTCGTATATCTATGAAAATAATAATTCAGCTTCATCATCCCCACACACATCGTCATTACGAAACTATATCAGTCGTTCAGTGTTGACAATTGCACGTGTACAGATATTCCTGTGACTCACTGTCTATAACGCGTGCTCCAACTTTTAGTCGACAATGCGTATCATTTATATATATATATACGAATAATTTTTTTTGTAAATTTTCACTTTTAATTGAAACCAACGTTCTTTTCTATACAAATATTTTTTATTATTTTCATCGTGCAAACTGTACCGACTATTATATCAGAGAGAGAGAGAGAGAGAATGAATGATCGATGATGATTGGTTTTCTCGACGATTGCTTTCTCCGATATCGGCGATTGCTTCCATCAATGATCGGCGACGAACAGAAGCGACGCGAGATATTGAATCGAGTTCTTATGAAATTCGAGACCCTCGGCATCTCTCGGGATCTCTTTTATATGGCCGCGGGATCGTTGGAGCGATCGACTCGCTTCGGATACAAGAAGGAATAGGCACAACAGGCAACCGAGGCCGAGTAACACTAATTTCACTGAATCAGCTGTGGCATTCGAGATAAGCTGCCAGCTTGTGCAATGATTTATAGCCACTCCTAAGCAAATTATGTAGATCGCGGTATTTGATTAACACCGAGCAGATAGCACGCACAGGCCGATGTCGGTATCGCGAAACCTCTCAGTGTAACCGAGCGCGAATAGATGGAGTCTTTACCCCGCGACACTACCAAATCGATTCTCTTCTTTTGATTTCATCCCCAGAGTTTCACTCTGACTCGATTTTTCTTTGATTATTTTCTTCTCTGTCGTTCAAGTGTAACATTTTTATTCTCAGAGGAGATTGTATGGAGTGATTCAGATTTTGACACAGTAGGAGTTGGAATTTTTATCACTGAAAGTGATTTTAGGGAGCCTCTTCAGCTGCAATGCAACGAAAATTAGCGATTGGTTGATTTGGGTCACGTGATTCGCGAGGGGGCGTGGTGTAGACCTCGAGTAGAAGTGGTTTTGTCTGAGCGATCGCGCCTGTAATTTGTTTCGTATCGATTCAAATGTTTGCACATCAATAAAATTTTATGGCTAAAAGTCGTCTTCATTTCCTAGTCAGAACAGTTGCTTCTGGGACTTTCAGTGAGACGAATCGTACTGCGGTACAAGTCGTGCAGTTTTTTTTTTTTTCTTTTTTTTGCCCTTGTTTTAATTTTTCGTAGAATTTTGATTAATCTGCAACGACGTGTTTTTGAATCTTATAATCAAGTGATGCTTTGTAAAATGTGTTTATTTATTTACTTATTGGTTTATAACGGTATTCATTTATTACTGTCATTTTAATTCCTTCGACACAAGTTGGTGAAAGATTGCAACATCTTTTCCGTATAATCAGTACCTAAACAATTCTCTGTTTCTCAGATTCAGTTCAAAATTTCAACTTTAGATGATAACTTACTCTTTTATAGAATCCCAATTAATCCTTTGGAGCATAATGGATTAAGAAATCTCCCATTCTCTCAGTACTATTGATTTGTTCAATTAGGAATTTTCTCGGAAAACTAAAGATTTAATTTGCATTTGGGAGAATGCCAAAGTTTATCACTCTAACAGCCCCCAAAACTCATTCTCTAGTGTAGTTTGTTAGATTTTATTAATTTGTTGTTTCATTTGTGCCTAACAATCGAAACAATCCTGTTTTATATTCCTTTGAAATGATGTGTTAGTCTAAAAAATTGTGCTCCGGAAAGATGGGAAGGACAGCAGCTAAGTAGAATCAGACGAAAAGAGAGAGAGTATGTACATGTAGGGGATAGAGAGAGAGAGAGAGAGAGAGCGAGCTGTGATGGTAATGGTGTGCATGGAGGAACGGCTGTGACGGCTGGGCGCGTGAAAGTTCCGCTCGCGTAATACGGACTTAAGTTCGAGTAGTAAAGGGAATGCCCCGTCTTTATCGGAGCCGGTGTTTCAGCATTGACCCCCGCCGCTTTAATAAAGCAGCGGGCTTTTCGATTCGATCTGTCTGGACACGCCCAGTGATCCTTTCACGCTTCTTTCCCAGCTTATCCGATTATCTCTCTCTCTCTCTCTCTCTTTTCCATTCTCATTTCCTTCTCGTCTATCGCTCAACTAGCTTGTCTTTGTTTTCTTAACCTTCTCCTATATTCCGTTGGCCGCGAGGAAACGATAAATTAATCTCGTGCACGTTTTCGTCGACCTTTCGTAAAAAAAACGAAAAGAAAAAGGAAAAGGAACAGACTTTGGAGTATTTCGTGTAACACTTCCTCTGTTCCCGACCGACACATTTCTGACGCCTGTTACTCATCGCGAGCTATATGATGCAGACATCTGACTCTAGTTATCCTGTTTTCTCTTTCTTGTCGCGAATTTTCTCCAGATTTACGAGGGAGAGACGAAGGGGAATATCACGAAATAGGTTCATCGTGAGTAGGGAAATGAATTTTCGATAATCCAGTCTGTTAGCCAAGAAAGAAGCTTTCATTTCATTCAACCCTTAAATGTCGTAGACTGCAGACAGCAGTCTGTGAGGTCCAGTTTTCATTCATCTTTATTCCCTTTCTTGCGTTATTTTGCGTATTTGCTCACAAATTAATGAGCTGCCATTGAAATCCATTATTATTGATAGGTATAAGCACGAAAAAAGATTTTCATTGATTTTGACATCTACCGGAGTCTAAGTGTCCTTCCTTAATTTATAAACATAATCTTGGCAAAATATTATTTTTACGACGAAAATTATTATGTAATGTACCATGTAATAATATTATTATGTAGAGTAAAATTCTCGAATGTTCAGTATATTTTTCTCCTTCACTCTTCAATTGCAACTTGACACGCTCATTCTCATCGAGATTTATTTCTCTATTTGTTTTCGACACTTTGAAGTCATCAGTTATTGCATTCACTTTTTGAGCGAGATGTTACATGAAATTATTAGAATATATTATTAGAACGTATATTTACCGATTGATTCTATTGACTCGAAGAAGACTCGTCACTAAAAAGATGAATCTATGATGAATTAGAGTGGTCGCTTAACGGCGAGCACTTAATGGCAGCACTTAAAGTATTAAAAACTCTTTTAGTTTTTGTAAGAGCGTGTGTAAAAATCACTCGCTCGAAGTACACAGTGTATAAGTTATATTTACAAGTCATTTTGTATCCTGTTTGAAGTAATAACTCGGTAGAAACAGCGATGGCGGAGGATTACGCAGGCATTGATTATTCGAAGCATCGATTACACGGAAATTGATTTCTCGATCCGTCGATCATCCGAACCATTATAAATCGTAATTTTCATCATTTAGCAGCCACATGGAAGAAGATGAAGTTACACTGTCGATGTTTTTCGTTTGGAAATGAATCATGTTATGTTTAAAGAAGAATTAGTTGTCCCACCTGACGTATTAATTATCCCAACAATGGAACTACGTTTTCGCTCATGACGATTGATACTTCAACTCGCGTACACGACTTGCCAAGGTTTCTTCACAATTTTTTAAATTCAGAGCTTTGTATTTAAACTTTGCATTTAAAAATTGCAAAGAACGACAAGTTTAAATTCTGCTACATTTCTCTTCTGAATTTTCTGTGATTAAAATTTTCTTCTTGAATCTGAGATTTGATAGTTTGTAATTATTAGACATATTATAATTATTAGATTAGATAGTTTATGATTATTTTAATTACAATAATTGTCTTAATATTAATAATGTAATCAATAACCAATAATCATTAGATTAGAATTACTAGAATCAACGACTAATGACTATCGGATCATTAGATTGTTAAAAAATTTTGCAAAATTTCTCTATACTATATTGCGTGAAATAATTTTAATTACACTTTTTTAAGTCACATTTCTAACGTTACAAATTTGAAAATCCGTTTTGTGTAATCGAATGGAGTCGTATTTATTTCCGTTTGCTCACCAAGTGGGAATTTAACAAAGAGAAGTTAGAGCAGGCTCAATACGATGATTCTTCGGGAATAGTCTTCAAGTATCCTTTGTTCCTCTCGGCAATTACACCCGATGTGCGAACGCATCAGAGAGGAATTCTTCCGCGCTAATAAAAATTCCCCCGGCCGTCCCCTAACAATTTCAATAAACATTATCGCCTATAGCTCGCTGGCAACGCAGCCGATGCTCATTCATTATCCATTCATCCAAACATTTTTCTCGTTCGTTAAGTACAGCCTCGTAAATTCATTATCGTGAAAGGAAACTTTATCTTCGAGATACGCGCGTATTCCCTTTTCATTCTCATCTTCTCGTTCAACGACTGTGTGAATAGCGAAATTCATAAACACTCGTGCATAACGCGTCTTCCATTAGCAATTACGTAACGTTGGTCATCGATAACGCACACGCCAACGACCCACTGTCGATACATCGACTCGAAACACCGAGCCTCTCCCGCGATATAAATATTAGGTTGTCCCATAAGTTTCTTCCGCGCCACGCTATGAGTGACTCTAAGTGGCTGTATTTATATGAACATGCAGACTTATCTCTTAGCCGTTTATGGCATCGGTTTCCGTCGTTCCAGACCTCTTTCAAAGTACGTTTCGTTGGTGACAAAGTCTCTTTTAAAATTTTTTCTGCACCGTTCAATATGGAGAGCCAAAAGATGCATTTGCGGCATGTTATGCTTCATTGCTTTAAAAAAGGCAACA
>KQ435743.1:212750-233185 GCA_001276565.1 Melipona quadrifasciata
AGTAAACTTAAACAATTTTGGAAAGAGGGCATAATGAGGCTTCCTGAGAGATGGAAGAAGGTTATAGAACAGAACGGTTCATATATAACATAATAAATCCGTCTTAAACAAAAAATATCGTGTAGTCATTTCGCATCAAGAAAAGGGAAGAAACTTATGGGACAACCTAATAATTAAAACCTGATAGATTTTGACGATCAATGATAGACTTTCCAGTGCAACCGGATAAGTTTGTATTTGAAATTTTCTTTTTAACCACAGTTTCGATGCTTCATGTATGCGAAGAAAATATTTGTATTTGTTTGAGGAAATCGTCGTTTCAAGATTCCAACTTTTGGCGCGCGTTCAATCTCTTGAGCCTTAGATTCCTTCAACATCTTCGTTCTTTTCAATCCCAGAGATTTCGGCATAGAATTAATTTCATTGTTGTAATTTCATTCTTTTACGTTCGACGCTGCAAATTAATTCTTAGATCTGTTGTGCGAATCTTCAAGTTCGTTTAATTTTTCATCATAATTTTAATAAATTAATAAATTAAATTAATTTTAATAAATCAGAGATACACTCTTTGAGCAATATTCTTGTCAAGAAAAAGTGAAGTAAAGGAAAAACAGGATAGGAATTGATTAAATACAGTAGACTCTCACTAAAATATGTAAAATATGTAATAAAATACAGGAATTGCCCGCATTTAAAAATTAAATATGCTTTAATCTGCTTGAGCATCACACATGTTTCTTTCATCGTTACCGACTTTTTCTGATAAGTTTCATAATTGTTTGGTTCTTTTAACGCGGCCACTCCTTAAGTTAAATTCCTATGAAATAAAAAGAATTTTATTTACGTCAATAACATGTTACAGAGAACATAAAAAGTAGTAAGAGTTGGCTAAAAGTAGTCATTCCAGATTATTCGCGTTAGGCGAGGAAAATTCTCGTACAGCACGATTTCCTACAACGGGAAATTTCGTACAATCTGCTGTGCAAAGAGACAGTCTCGAAATACGTATAAAACAGAAGATACCTTTAACCCTTTGGCATATGAACCAAATGAAATTCGCCATTATCAAAAGATGATGTTTAGTTTTCACTTGACAAAGATAATTTTCAACCAATGTCTATCAGAATATCATAAACGCGCGACACTTGTAACCATAAACGTAAAAATTAATAAAAGATGATGAAATAATAAATTAATACATCGATAGTGACGTCTTAACCACAGACGTCATTGTATGTCAAGGGGTTAAGGTGCGATCGGCGAGCGGTCGCCGAGAATTTCCACGTGAGAAAGATGGCGTGGAAGGCGCGTGAGTCGCGCGTAAATCGTAAGTTCCCTCGCGTTGCGAACGCCCGGTCGAAAGGAAGAAAACGCCGGAAGAACAGAGAGGAAGCGTGAAGTAGCGCAAAGGTACTATCGCCGAACGACGTCGCCGGGCCTGTTGTATTTATTTCGAAGTTCCCCGTCTGCTCGTAGCTGGAAGCCTGACAAATGCAGATATCTTTACTGCGCATTATTTCGCGCTCTACAGCGCGACTGATAACACCGGACTTAGCGCTATAAATTCTATTCTCCTTTTGCAATTGCCACCACGGTCGTGCTCTAGCGAAGTGACGGGCGGAGGGGAGGCGAGATATACGCGCATCTCGGCTAGTAAGCGAATTTATCAACCAGTTTTCTTATTCCTCGTTCACCCCTCTAGATACCGATGCCCGGTTTCACGGGGACAGTTTACGGGTGCGCGTTTCGCGATACGGCCTCTCTCTCTCTCTCTCTCTCTTTCTCTCAACTGGATAAGTCACGTATTCTCAAGTAACTTCCACTGAGTTACGTGGAAAGGCCTTTTAACAGGGAAGCTTCTGTTTTGTTTGGCTTTTTGCGCGATATTTATAGGATCTCGCGAACGTGGGAAATTTCAGGCGATTTTCTGCGAGATCGCGAACCAACGTGTCGAGAGATTTATGCTCGATTAGCAGTATAAAAAATGGTAGACATCAACGGATCGTTTTTCCGTGATTCAATTGATTACGGGGAAATAGCGTACGCAAGTGCAATTACTGATTTTTAATGTCACTCCGTCATTGAATAGGAAAATTTTAATTAAAGCGGAACTCGTTGACTTGGACGACGGATTTTCATCGAGCAGTATTTTAAAAATTTCGTTGCAAATGTGTTTAATAAGAAATTAACACTGATCCGTCTCGATTATTTTGTAATTATTGTGTATTTTTTGAAATTTATTTCAAAAATGATCGTGTGCTAACAAAGTTTCACAGTTTCTCATATGACAAACGTAGTCTACGAATAAAAGATGTTTATAATTGTCGAAATACTTACTTTTAGGTATCAAGATAGTTGGACGTTAGATTATGTAGGAAACCTCAAAAAATTTGTGTTTTACAGGTGCATCTCTTTGTTGACAAGTATAACGTAGCTCTATGGTATTGAGCTTTTGAAAATGTCCGTACATTGTGCAATCGCACGCGAGCGTTACAAGTGTCGCAACGTAGCGCAATAGTGTATGAACTCATACTGCTTATGCCCGTTAAAAAATTTAACGTCCTCGCAGAGGCTATGACGTCTGTAGATCCAGAGTAGAACTCTGAGTACTGAAAACTTCAGAGTAAAACTCTGAAAAATAAGAAAATACGAAAGATGTTTTTCTTTTTGTCAACTGGATCTTTTTCTCAGAAAGTTTTATAGATTCAGAGACATTTATTTTAAGGGTATAGTCAGAATTTTCTTATTTTTCTTCCATGTCCAGCTACGATTGTAGAATATTTCCTTTCACGTTATTCGACATTTTCCTGAGTGACACGAAACTTGTTCCACGCTTCATGGACAGAAACCAGAACATACACGTGTCCCTTTTGCACGATTGTCTATGAAACGAAACTGTTTCAAGGCGAGTGAGTGAAGCAAAAAGAAATCTTCAGTGGCAATATATGTTGGCGACAAAATACTAACTATCGCAAGAGCTGCTCGTTGCTGTTCATTCCAGTTTAAGATCTGGAAATTTATAATTGTGGCAGACAAATCATTCGGTATTTCTATGATGGAGTATTGAAAATGTGAATGTAACTTTCAAGTTAACATCAAATGTCTCCTCTCGGATCTGCAACAGGTGTCTTACCAGGTATTAAAGCTATCTCTAATGTCTCATTAACCCCTTGCGCTGGCAGCTGATTCGCGGACCATAACGAGTGACCGAATCGTATCCAATAATTCGTTGTTTTCCTTTTCTTTCGAACTCGTCGGCGAACTGATACGGATAGAAATTGTTAAGAAATAATAAACTTGTCACTTGTTTTGCCTGGGTTACGTTTAAATATGTTTAAAACTGTGAAAATGTTGCAATTTGGGACAAAAAATTCTCAACGTGCGTGGCACGTTCCAGCGCAAGAGGTTAATAACGCTAGAAATTTCGAGGACTCTTTGTACGATGATACATCGCTATTCATCATCAACTCGAGCCATTCTTCTCGCCATTTACTTCGCGATATTACTCCGATCCGAGTAAGAGAGAAATATATCGTACATTTCCTACGAACGTCGTAACTCCGTGCTGCTGGCCACCGTGTAGATTCACTTAAAAACGTCTGGCGTTGTCCCTCTTCTTTTTTACGCGGCCTCGGATCTCGAGATCCTAATATACCGTGGATATCGCCGCGTTCGCGCTTTCCATCGCGCGATATAAATCGTCACCGAATATTTCACCGTATATTTCTGTCAATAGGATCGAGCCCCGCTTCCTCCGTCTCGATCGTGAAAAAGGAGCACGAACTGGACGCGAGTGCGCCCAGAAGGGGAAAAAAGGAAGGGGGCCCTTCACGAGCCGGAGGAAGGGGAAGAGAGAGAAAGAGAGAGAGGGGAGAAAAGGGAGAAGGTTGGCGAGATGAACAAAGGTCCAGACACAGAGAAAAGTAAGGAGAAATATTCCGGACGCGCTCCGCTGAGACAGGCCCTTGCAATCACTGTTTGAATCTTTGCCAAGCTTTCTTCAAACCTTCCGCGTCTATCTATCTGCTCCTGGTTCGCCTGTCTCTCTCTCTCTCTCTCTCGTTACTTCCTATCGGCTCCTTTTCTCTTTCTTGCCGGGAGGTCCGGGACTGGTTTGTCCTGCAGCCAGTTTTCTCTTAAACGCATGCCGATTTCGAGGGACGTAATAGGCGATTCCACTTGACGAATATACTCGCGACCCATCCGGTCTAGACGGCATTAAGCCACCGTTGCCGAGTGGAGACACGATCACACACAGGCCGAAAAATAGGAATTACCGAGGCAGTTACTTTATCTTCAAGTTTCCCTTGAAATCGATAAAGGGCGAGTCCGAGTGTGTTCCCCGGTGGCCGTTGCTTTGTTTCGTGCCGAAGAATACACAGAATTGATTTTGATAGCGTCTCGAAAGACACGGAGAAGAGGCACGATTTTTCAAACATAATTTAACGTTTATCGTGATTTGTTGTGGATTTAATTTCATTCTTTTATTCAGTTTCTTTCTATATGTTTCATTCCACTAGAAAATATGGTTTTGGTTGTTCGTTGGTCTGCTTTGTGGTGAGATGTATCATACATAGACATAGAATAGACTTTGATAGTTGAACTTTGAATTTGATTCGCACGGGATTTCAAAAGGATGAAGAATAATTCGATTTTAGTTTGGAAAGAGGGAAGATCATTTCTAGATGAAAAAAAGGAATTATGTCAGATTATAGCAAAGACTAACATGTAGACGTAGAATTTTGCTCATCTTAGTTAATTAAAATGTTCCACTTTCCCCGACATTGAAATACTTTACGTTCATTCTAACTATAAAATACTTACGTTCATTTCAACTGAAATTATACTTCTTAATACAACTTGATTAAGTAAAGAAAAAAACAAAGAAAATGATAGAGTATCAGTTCGCTCGTAGCTGAAAAGAAATTTATTTATTTATATTAATAATAATTAATTATTTTTAATTAAATTTATTCCATCGTTTCATCGAACAGCGAACTATATTTAATCGTCAATTTATTTGAAAATTCTAAAATTCAATAGTCTAAATTATTGTAATCTTCGATGGTCCAATCTGTTCACCAGTTAATGCTAACTTACTCGCCAGTCACTCAAAATTGAACAGAAATGTTATTACAATTAGACGACTGTCATCACGCATGATTTATCGTACCTTTCGAATATTCAATCGTCCGTACGAAATTTTATAGCGTCTCGTTTGTCTTCGACTTATCGCTGCTTCCGTTGTATTTCTGTTTGCTCTCTACGTTTGCAACGTATTGTGCAAAAATAATTCAACTTCGCGGAAGAATCACAAAGCTTGTGTAACAAACTAGTACTGCGCGCGGTTAGTCGTCAACATCGGAGTCTAACATTGAAATATTTTTAATCGACCGGCACGATAATGGTTGTGCAATCTTAACGAGTTTGTAGCAACATCGCGACTGTGTTCCCGCTCACTATCTCTTCTATCAGATAATAGCTAGGTCGTCGGTCTTTTAAAATTCTTCACTTTTTTCTTCATCGGTACGAGATCTCTCTTGTCGCGTCGGAAAATAAATGTATCGGCCGTGAAGCCGTTTACCATCGTAGAAATTTGAGTTACTCTCGTTAGTTCGTCGAGAAAATTGGAACACTTGGGAATTGAGGTTGCAGAAATCTGGAAGTCAGTACGATTTCCGGGTTATTGAAACTTCACTGTCAACTTTTGTAGGATTTCTTTTTTTTTTTATGTTTATTTCTTTTCCATGTTTAATTTCCTCTTTACGTTTATAAATGCTTCGTTTAATTCCTTTGATGTCAATTTATTTATTTCTCTTGTATCAATTTCTACTTTGTAGTTGTAAATTCTTGTTGCACTGTACAGTCCTTTTGGGACTTAGTCTAGAATTATGTTGTTCTAGTGTTCTGGCAAGTTTCAGTTAATTTTTGTCGCTACACTGATAATATTTATCGTGTCAATGAATCATTCTCGGTTGATTTCACAAATTAATAGGGGAAACTTATGCAAAAGCATACACTGGGACAAGAACACGTGACACAACTGTTTCTAGAAGTAATAATTAATTCAAAAAAACTTGTCCCACTCAGGGACACGAAGTCATTTTTCACTATGTCGATTCGTTAAGTAATGAATAGGAGCTGACCACAGTCGATTTTTAAAAGATTGATACACGACCGCTCTGCATTTGCAACGCGCAATTAGATTATGAATTTTTATTCGTTTGATTCGCGCGCGAAATTGAACAGAACTAACGCAACATGGAAAGATGTAAAAGCTATTATTATTATTATTATTATTATTTCGTTTTTCTACTTTATGCTCACAAAACACATATTTATAACTTGCAACTTATCAGTCTGTTAACGTCACAATCGAGAAATTATTACGCGTAAAATCGTAAGTGGCAATTTTTTTCCACAGAGTTGCCGTTTTTTTCTTCTTTTTTTTTTTCGCACAAAGTGGCAGCTTTGTCAGGGTCAGTTGCGCAAACGTCGAACCAAGACAGCCTTGAAATCCCCGGTGTTAACGACTGTTGCATGATAATTAACTCGCTGGTACCAAGTTGCAAAACATTATGCACGCATGGCCTGTTTTCTCGAAGGGGGGAAGAACGAATAATTTTCATAATGCGACTCGTAACGCTACGATTCGGTTACGTACGGACTGCTCAAGTCGGGATTCAACAAGAATGGTATTCGAGTGTTCACAGTCCACGGATGGGATGAAGTGTTTCAACTGCAATTGCGCCGGTTTCGCCATGGTCGATAGTCGGAAATAGTTGCCTGTTTACAGTTTATAAACTGACAATGTTGTTCATTCAGCATTCCGGCACGTGGATGCGCACGACACGTGAACAGTAAGTGTTTTCTTACATGTTGCCATTTTTCCTTTTCCCTGTTTCAATCATCCTCCTTTATTTATGACAAAATAGTTAGCCTCAGGAATTGGAAAATATTAAAGTCTTGCGATGCACGCGTACTTGGATGTTTGCATATTGATAAACGCAACGTGCCTCCGCGATATCCTCCGCATGGAAGTTATTTAGCGTAGTCTTGCGCAATGGAAACGTTGCATGAATTGCAGATGAATGCTTGAAAAATATTACCCTCCGGTATGACGGGCGAATTGATCCTTAATTAACCTTGGCGAGAATAATCTGTTCAGAGAGATCATTATTGAAAAAGAAAAAGACATAAAATCTTTATTACTGTTTGTTAAAAAATACCTAGCAGTGCAAACAACTTGCTGACTAAGTAAGTTTTATTATCAATCCAGTGTCAGTCAGTTTCCTTGATAATTTCTGGTTTTTTCAAGTATCTTTTTACACCGCACTGATCTACGATAACTATACGCGTTTCTTTGTCGAGTGTTTCAACTGCGCGTATACTGAATCGTTTCACAAGTTGGCAGTGAAAGTTTTCGAGTAGTCTGATTTTCACGCCGCGAAGACGACACTCCTTTGTAATTGTTCTTGGCACCGATCGGGTATAAGTTTCATCGTGCAACGAGATTTCTGGTGCCAGAATCTTCAGTCGAGGAACAAGAATAAAAAACAGAAGAAAATTGAAAAAATGTGAAGATATGTCGCATCGGTTTCTCGAAAGAAAAGAAAGTTTGTTGAGATACTCGCAGTCGCGAAATTAGATACTTACGACGTACTCGGCGTGTAAACGCTGGTCCTCGAGATTCGTCGAGCCGAGTTGCATCTCCTCGGAGCCGGTTTTACAGTTAAGGCACCGGCCTTGACTCCGCGAACATTCAGGAAAAGGAATGTTAACAAACGGTTCACAGCTTCTCCGGTTCGGCGTTAGCCGCGGCTCGACGACCACCATTAACCTCGAACGTTTCAATTTCTTTCGCACTTCCTGCCCGTCCAACTGGAGCGGATTCGAATTTCCACTGGATCAATTTTATTGTCGGCTCGTCTGTCGCGTCATTATACGACGCATCGTCGTTTCTATATTTAACCATGTCGATCAGTGAATGGCGAATTTGTATTTTTACGATCGCGATCGTTGAATTTTGTAACGAGCGCCACATTTTGAATATTTCACGGTGTTTCGTGCGTGTTCGGTGCACTCCGTAGATTTTTCTGTCTTTAAATTCTTTTCTTTTCTTTTATAGGCGAAGAAAATTATTAAAAATTAGACAAAAGAGTTTGTTAATCAGTGCTTGATTTCTAAATTTGAGGAAGCGAACAGATGTCATTGATCGATCAATGACAAAAATAGGTGAAATTAATTTGTGTCGCGGTATTGCGACAACTTGAAAGAAAAATTTTCATTTCGAGACCGAAATACTTTAAATGTAGCTTTGAAGACACTGTTGAGCAGGAGAAAAATTGCACGATTATTTGTGTCGAAGGGGAAGTGATCTGTAAGGATTTAGGGTAGGCGGCTCAACCCGAGCGAGAGGATCGGTCGTACTCGGAGGAAATGTCAAACTGTGCTACAAAGTTTGAAGCCATTAGTCAAGTATTTTAGTCAGCCAACAAGACGTGGGACACACGCGTTTGAATTTCTGTTCCATTTAATAGACACGCATTGTAGCGCGAATAACATTGAATATAAAAGAAGTTGCAACAATCGAGAGACATTGGTCAGTGATATAGAGTCGAATGGAATAGCAAACATTGCAATTAATCTGTTGTCTCTTGTCGTTAGACTGCGAATTTTTACAAACATTGGCGTTCACGCCAATGTAAATAAAAGAAAACATTCGTTGTAATATTTATAACGAAAAGTAAACCTTCACCTGGAGTTCAGAGTATTTCCACAAATATTCGTGATCTAGTTACGATGTAAAATAAATAGAATCCTCCGAGTATTAGTCATTCCGTCACTTTTGCAGATCGTGACTCCTTGTCAGCGTTCATTTATAACCTCATTTCCAATTCTCTATATTTATTCGCTTATCCATGTCAGGATAAAATCCTACAGTCTTCCCTCTCCAATTTTACACTCAAATCGAGTTACATCGTTGCAAGTTTCTTCAGTCGTTCAATCACCTAAAAATAAGCAAGTTCCTTTTTTATGCGCACGTATGTACAAAGTAATGGGCAAAAGTGTTTGCACAGGCTAGACTTCTTTTTAAATTTATAAATTCTTTTGTCGAATCTTCCTTTAAAATTTCGAGTCTAAAGAATTTAGATTGTTCCAAAAGTTTCTTAACATCTATGTAATAGATAATGGATGTATGCAGTATTTTGTATTTATGATCCAGAATTATATCTTTCGTGATTCCATCTTTCCAAAACTTCTGCATTTTGCGATTGAAATGCTGTTCGAAGCGCACTTTTATGTCAAATATTTCACAGCGAGGGGAATATAGACAGTGTATCGAATGGCGCGATATCCAAAAAGTAGAGCATCCTGATCGAACCTTAACGTTGCGTAGGAACCGCGAAGGAAATATTTAGAGTAGCTCAACAATCGCATAGTCCATGGTGTAATAATTACTTTCAGTCCTCAAAAGAATCGTACTTTTCGTCGAGTTTACGTAGAATTTCGCAGAGAAAGCTGTCCCAACTTGTGCGTCAACCGACACGTACCTTGTACGTTCGAAAGTTGAAGCAACGCGAGGAGAGGTCTAAACGCGGAAGAAGAAACAAGCAGAGCCTAACCGGGGGCCGAAGGGAATAATAAAAAAAGGCGATTAAAAAAGTCCCGTGGATACTCTGTCTAATTCTGAATCTTCGTTTGATCCAGACATCGGTCTTCATTCACGTCGGCAGGCCTGTCCCTCGAGGATGTTTCCTCCCCTCGACCAGACACGCCAGAAGAGGCATCCGCGCGCCTGAAAGACGTTTCACTTCGAGGGAAGAAAACGTACGACTAGTGGGTGGTGGCTCGACGCGACACGTGCGTGCGCGTGTAGTTTCCTTTTACGTAACCAGGCGTCTGGGCGTGTTCCTCTTGATAAATTCCACGGTAATGGGAGAGAGATGTAACTGCAAGTCGAAATCGCGCGGCGAGTCGATCGCGTAATGCGGAACGATTATCGATCGAGATCGATCGGATAGGAGAAGAACTCGAGCGTTGATACCGTTGATTTTTCTGTCGAGTTGCTTGAGGATTTATTTATTGCTCGTGTTTCGTATGTGCTTCTGCTACTCTTGTGGGAAATGCAATATATTATTAATATTTTTTTTTATTTTTTTTTTTGTAAGGTTACAATTTTCTACTCGTGGTAACGTAGAATTGGAGCATTGGATAGAAATTGTTTGCAAAAGTCGTGAATTGGCAGTAATTCTTAGAGATCCGTGATGAATACGTATGTTGAGTATCACCGAACCTTTGATTTTCTAGTCAAGGAAAAGTCGAATTTTTATTATTGTCTATTTTGTAGGTGTAATATTCTTTAAAAGCTACGTATTACATAATATCACACGACATAAATTCAACTGTACCTTGTTTTTTTAAAAGTAGAATTATCACTTTTAACGCGACGTCGTTCCGTCTTGTGGATTATGTTCTCAAAGAACTCATCAGTCACACGTTGATGCAACTAGTTTTCTCGTCCAAAATACATTTGAAGAGATTCAGAGTGAAATTGGAGAAAAATTCGAAATGGAAAATGATCTCAAAGTTGTTTCATCGAGATTTAAATGTTGGCAAATATGGAAACGTAATTGTATTATTATTCGTTCTCTGGAACTCGCGTTTCCATCGGGTATCGATGCCCCGTGAAAATGCTGTTCTCGTGCTGCTTAACGTTATTTGACATCGGGTAACTTCGATCTGACGAATATCATGTTGCGGTTGCGGTTGTGTTTGCAGAACGAAGTATAACGCGATATTCCCCGCGGAATTCCAACGCAAATCGTACTTCAAATGTACTTGCTAAAGAAATAAGTCGAAATTCCTGAACTTAATCTTGACACAACGCAATTGCTCGGTATCTATTAAATATTAATAAAAATCGATGTACTCCGTATTTCTCATTTTCTCGATTTATTGTACAAACCTCGTGTATTTGTTTATTTCATTTTGCTATATTTATCACGATGAACATTATATTACATCGTAATTATTACAATTATTACATTGCATGGCAGTCGTTATGTCACGTCACACAATTTAGCTAGTCGTGTTAAAATTTTATTTATTCGTCGCGTAAGAGTTGTTGAATGTCTCTGACTGTAATGGATACCCTTGAATCCATTCCTGATGAAAAAGGAACGATCGAAAGGAAGTGGGAAACCGAGGGCACGCAAATGTGTTTTAATTGATCCACGAGGATTCAGGTTTCCCAATTGAACATGTCCTCCGATAATTCCAGTTTCGTCGACCGTAAACCAGTTTTCACGTCGAGCAATATGCGGGAGAGAATATTTCGCGTCGCGAAAGCGCTCGTTTCATTGATTTTCAACGCGTTATGCAAACTTCTTTTCCTTCATTGCGATTGTTTCGAATCGTTTGTCAGTCAGATTAATTACTAGTGCGTCACTAGGCCTCGGAGATTATTAGAAATCA
Source organism: Melipona quadrifasciata (assembly GCA_001276565.1). Classification (NCBI taxonomy): domain Eukaryota; kingdom Metazoa; phylum Arthropoda; class Insecta; order Hymenoptera; family Apidae; genus Melipona; species Melipona quadrifasciata. The sequence goes on from KQ435743.1 coordinate 224,229, forward strand.
AGCATTCGTCCGTTTTAATTTGACTTCAAGCGTTATTAAAGTATGTAGAGTATGTAGATTGAGCATTCATTCGTTTCATTAAAATGCAAATACGTTTATGATCGACTCAGCAATAATTGAATGTCCGTGAAACAGAGTCTTGATTTCTCGGTAATGGGATATCCAATCATCCAGTCAATTATTGTTATATCAATTTTTTAGTTTCCTGCATTTGTTAGTAATAAATAGACATACAAAATCTTTTATATTGGGATATAATTTTGTCTTCGTCCATACGCTCCGTATATCAGATTTGAATTTATTAGAACAAAGAAAATTCAACCCACACAACATTTTACAAACGTTCCCGCGAGTCCAAGACAAGAAAGAAAAAAAAAAAGAAAAAAGGTAGAATTGCGTAATGGCTTCCTCTCCCTTTTATTGTTAGTATGCTGCTGAGTTTTACATTATCTTTCCATCAATAAACATGAGCCAACGTAGGCGAAGGAAAATAAAATTACAAATGAAACAAAAGAAAAAAAAAAAAATTGGATAAACGGAGAAAAAGAGGAGAACTAGCAGGTAACTGTCATAATTCCTCCGTTGTGCTTCCCGAGGCGTCGAAGCAGAAAATTTGTCGGCCTAGCATATGAATAAATAATAATCCGTCGTCGTGAAGCGGACGCTTCGTCTAAAGTACCTTTACACACACGGCAAGTACGGTCCGATCGATTCTTCTGCAAACATTAATTGCCCATAAAATACCTTTATTAATTTTACGGCCGGCTTGGACTGACACGTGTAACTGCAGAAAATTGATTAACCCTCTGGCATGGCTCGCTGTTAGAACCGTCGATTTTGTCCGCTTCGTTTTGTTCGCGTTTCGCTCGATCTCGTATATACACAGATGACAGATTGCTTTCCCTTTGTTATCTTTGTTTCTTGCTTAACTGTAAAATATCGACCGTTGAACGGCGCACTAGGCAATAAAGTGTATTTTATTTTTGTTATTTTTCGTTAAACAGAAGTAGGACGTCGTAATGATGGGTGCAATGGGAATGATATGTAGTTTTCGAGATATTTATACTCGTGGTTGAGGAATCAACGTTTCAACTGCACACTTTTTGGATCAATCTCGCGAGATTCATAAGGATTGTATTTTTAGCGTTTTGCAAAGTATTTAGATTGTATTGTTAATCGGATTATTCTGCAATTGAAGGCTTTTATAATTATATATAATTATGATTATAAAATTGATAATTAATAAAGATTGATTGCGATCCGATGAAATGTTAGTTCTTGTCGATATAATCAGGTGATTCGTTCTGTAACGATACAGCACCTTTGAGGAAATAATAAATCTACAAATTATATTCGAGAAATCTTAGCGACGAGATAAACTCTCGGTTTCAAGTTGGTTTCAAACTTTAAAATAAGTAAGCTTGTAACAATCTCTGAAGCGTAAGCTACTCATGATATAATTTTGCGAACAGCAAAAACTCTGACAATGTTCAAAGTTTCAATGAACACTAGAGTAGTGACTGAAACATGATGAAACCTTCTGTCAAAGGTACACGAATCACTGTAATCCATAAAATTCAAAATCTGGCAACGTTTGAAGTTTCACCACACTGTGGCAGCGATTGAGATATAAAACCCGGTATCAGAGAAATGAAAATAAAAGGTATCGCGAGTCACTGTGATCTGCAAAATTCGGAATTGACTTAATCACTTCGATAATTCCAACGTCGAATACGAGTTTCTTTGTTAATACGATTCGTACGCTGAATTACACCGCGCCGAGCGTGATGTTAATTTCGATCGTAAAAGGGGGTACACCGGTGCTTTTCTCGTCAGCTTGAGCGACGAAGTTTCTTTTTTTTTTTCACTTACTGGTCCCCTATCGATAAATCATCCTGTTTTCTAAAACTCGTTCCTCGTTGCTTTCCGATCTTTTTTCTCTTTCTTGCTTTCTTTTCCCCCCTTATTTCGTACTTCCAAAGGCAGCCTGTTCGGCCGTATGCTAAACATTTATGCCCACAACGTCAGTTACACGGTGTCTGTTCTAACTAGCTGTATCGACCGATAGAGAAACGAGGAGATAGTGCGCCAGGTGAAACACTAAACGGGGTATTTATTAGAGACGAAGACTAAATATGAACAGGTGTTGTTCCGTGTGTTCACATTTGTTCTTTCTTTGCGTTGTTGTATACAGTTGGATGGATGTAAGTACTTAGACAGCCTGTGTAAGAGAATATTTCGCAACGATCTGAGACGGGGAACGTGTTAACTTTTGCTTGTCGAAACTTCGAAGTCGCTTGCGTAGATCTTCTGATTTTCTTTAGATATTTCTTTATTCACAATTAAATTTAGGAGATTATTAACTTTGTACATTAATTCTGTCAGTTTCGCGCGAGGATTCTTCCGAACATTCTCTCGATGACCAGTGACGCGACACTAGCGCCACTCGAGCGTTAACTACTAGTTGTGCATTTCCTTAATTACTTACGAGTTATGTATCTTTATATTTTAAAATTACATCTCATTGATTCTAAACACATGTTGTGCTGTCGTATATAATTTTTATACCATAATCTCTTAATGTGATGTCATAAACGCTGTATTGTAAATAAACTGTGGATATTTACTAATAAAATGCAAAATTGTTTGGAATGCACGTGAAAGAAAAGAAAAAAAAATATTCAAAGTTTAATACTTTCTATAATGCAAAATATGGATTTTTGTGTAGAAATTCGCAGACTAATTATAAATCTTAATATTCGTTTAATCGTTTGGATAATCGGAATAATATTGACCGAAACAGTACGTCTCGAGTAACAGAAACCGAGAGTGAGAATTGAAATGTCAGTCGACTGGCTGGATCACAGACTCGAAATTCGGTTATAAAAAGAGAGTCGACGATTTTCTAGACGCCGCAAATAGGAAACAGACGCGGAGAGCAGTTAAATTCAACACACAAGGTACAGCGCAATCCATAAAACACGGATTTTTACGAGTGCCGTGTACTGTGTACACGATAATGCAAACTGGAAATTTTTATGGTGTTTGACTTTCTTCTGTATCCCGATGCGACGTGGATTTCTATCTGTACCTTTGATCTGAATTTATGTGGATTCCTTCGGGTGTCCGGATCATGTGAAACCATGGTTACGAGATAGAACTGTCTGCCAGATTAGAAGGCAATGTTTATTAATTGTACGTCTAGACGTTATTGTCCATTGCGATTGCTGAGTTCCGTCTGATAATTAAGTATGAAATCATTCGAGGATCATTTAAATGGTAGAATTACGTGGCACGAGGTAAAGTTTCGCACTTGCAAGCAAGAATTATTGCAATAACGATGTGTGTGTGGTATTACAAAATTACCTTTTTTCGTGCTCGTGTGTTTTCTCACATTGTCGTATATTTAATTTATGAAAAATTAAGCATCGTAGTAAGGATAGTGCTGTACTGTGATTAAATTTTTTTAGCAGACTAAGATTTTACGAAGAGAATGAGAATTTCAGCAAGAGTCATTTTCGAAATTGAAAAAATACCAAGCTCACGACCTGAGATTGTGCATAACTATATAATTTCAAGAAACAGTTAATTGCGTCGCAATAAACATTCTTCCAAGCGACGTCTCAATAATTTTCCGATTCTCAAGTCTAAAGGCAATACGAAAGCAACTCTGGACGATGATTAATCTCTGAATCTCTCGAAATTGGAAGAAGCCCGCAACGGAAATCTAGAATTCGAGGTAGCTCTCTCTTCGCGAGTGAACACCGGGTAGCAACGTCCTCCCGCTTTCGCGGTTCGTTTTATTCGAAGGAAAAGGACATTCTCTCCGGTGTCGGTTCACCGGCCCATAAATAGCTCGCCTGGCAGAAGTGTAACACTTCCTATCGGTATCGCGCGTCTTTCATACGCTCGTTATCGCGTCTCTAACCAACTTTGGGACCAACTGCAGCGATTCAGAAATTTCGCCTCTCTCTCCGTTTCTCTGTCTCTTTTTCTTTTTTTTTTTTTCTTTTTTCTATTTCTTTTTGACCCGTCCTCGTAAATCATCCTCCGTTGAAAATACTTAGGGTGAAAGACAAGAGCGCCAACGGCGGAAGCGCGGTTAAACGTCGCGGCTATTATTGGCGCGCGGGTGGAATTACGTTACCCTTGTCTTTTATTAGCCGGCTGCGGTTCCCTTTCTTCCTACTCGAGCCTCCCGCGGGATGACTAACGTCTATGTGCCCGTTACCCTGGCACGAAGCCAGACCGTTTCCCCGCGGAACAGATAGATTTTACTCGGTGCTCCTCGTCCTCTTCTTCTGCCTTGGCACAACCTTGGCCAAGCCAGGTACTCCCCTGTCATTGCCACGTGGAGAGACAACTTCTCTCTACCGCGGACGTTGCCTCCTTCCGTGCTTCTTTTTTTTTTTTCATCCCGCTAGCTCTGATAAGAGGCACGCTAGACGGAACCGAGAAATGGATTCTCATTCTGCGAAGATCTCGGCCGTGTGTGTGTAGTGGCAAATTAAGCGAATACTTGGAATTATCGTAGCATAGATGGATTCGAGCTCTACTCGACAGTCTCAAGATTTTAGGTTTAATTTTGATTTAATTGATTTGAGAATAATCAACACTAAACCGCACTTTACATCTATGTATTTCTGTTGCAATCGTGTCTTTTTACAGAAGAAATACAGGTAATTGTCAATTTAACACAGGCAATAATGCATATGAAACAAGAAAAGTTAGATCTTGTCAAAAGTTGAATGGACGAAAGAATTCAGAATTTCAAATTGAAAGCCCACTGAAAGGCCCAGAAGCAACTGTTCCGACTAGGAAATGAAGACGACTCTTTTGCTATAAAATTTTATTGGAATCGATACAAAACAAATTACAGACGCGATCGCTCAGTACCAGACAACGCCACTCTTACTCGAAGTCTACCCCACGCCCCCTCGCGAATCACGCGACCCAAATCAACCAATCGCTAATTTTCGTTGCATCAGCGTTGCACCTGAAGAGGCCCGATTTTCTGGGTTACCCCCATTAAAATCACTTTCAGTGATTAACTCCCTCGCCTGAGAGTCTCAAGGTAATTTCAATTTTAATTTTAAGTTTCACGGTTTAACTAATTCAATCAGTTCGGGAACGATTGAAGAGAATATTTTTATATTTTACGTTGAATTCAATCTTGAATATCGCGAGGACTCGAGATCCAAACATGTTCGATCTAAGACGATACTGCTCGATGGAATCAGACTCTTCGTACATGTACCTCCAAACAGTATTCCATATTCACGTTTCGAATCTCTCGAGTAGCGAGAATTTCACTCGATGGCCGAGCGATAAATATTCGTAAGAAACCGTGGCGCACGAACAACAACGATTCGTTCCAGTTCCACGGTGTAACCAGATTCGATCGCTAATTGCCGACGATCATTTATACACGTCTTATTCCCGCGATATTATTAATCGCCCATCGTGTACTGTCCCCGCGACGCGCGACGTTTCGAGAAAGTGTCGCGGCTGGAAGATTTACGGCGGGGCACGGCGAAAACGCGAGCGGAAAGCGGCCGTCTGGCCGCTCGTAAAATTCTAATCTCGCATTATCTATTGCACACGTTCGCCTTGCATATTTCGCCGCGGCCCCGCGAACGAACGTTAGGGAAAGTCCGACGTAACGAATCGCTCGCCACGAGCGAGTTCAACGTGTGCTCGCGCTCCTGTCTGTCGATGAATTTACTCCGACGTTATCTTTACACCATGCCTGTTCCTTCCTTTTCTTTTTCTCTCCCACCCCCTCGCCTCGTTCCCCTTCGTTTCCTTTTTTCAAACGTTTGTTGTTTGCGTCGAGGCGGTAAAAGCTTCGATCCGCCGTACACGATTCGAACATTTGGATAAATGGAGATAGAACACGGTGGGTTTACAACGTTGTGAGCGACATGTTGCCAGCCGTGTTTCGTTTCCGTGCCCGAGCTCTGGGGGTGGTCTCGAAAGGTTTGCGAAATTGCGCGACACCTGCCTGGCGAAAGCGTTCGAACAGCGCGAAATTTTTGTCCACGTTCACGTGAAAAGAATTCAACTAAATATCAATCGGTACGCTACAAATTGCCACTGTGTTGAAAAGTTGGCAAATATTACAATTAAATGCACGGTATTTTTGCGTAATTAGCAAATTACTGGATGTGCAAAGTATCGAGTGCAATGTGATATTCAACTTTATCGCAAATTAATTAACAGCCGAATGTTCTCGTTTAATTATCGTCTACTTACGTATCGTGCTTTTCCTCTATGTTTCATTATCGTTTCATTAATTGTCAGACGTTATTAGTTATTAGTGGTGATCGTTAGCAGGCACTAATTGTTAAAATATGCCAGTACTCTGTTTCGTTCACTTATCTGACGTTATCGTTTGAAAAGGGACGAAAAAATTATTGTTTGTAACAACTTATTTAGCCAATTTTGCCTCTTATCTACGTGCAATTATAACACAAGAAGATGAACTTAAAAAAAAAAAATACGACATTTAGATTTATGTCTGTTTATTTGCGTACGAGTTTTCGCTGCACACATTTCAAATAACGTACCAACTATCTAATTTGTCCACTAATTCATCTACTTGTAATTCCAATGTATACTCCACATTTATCTCTCTATATTTTTTTGACAGCGAGTATTTTTCGCACAACACGTCGAAGCTATTCTTATTTTTTCTCTTATCATTCGTATTACAATTTGATGGATATTTTTTTTAATCATTTAAAAAAACTTTACAATCATTCATGATAGAATGATATCTGTTTTAGGTATCCGTATCGTAGTTAAAAATTATTTTTGCTCGTAAAACATACATAGATGAAGCAATTAAAAAAAAAACCATGAAATTTCTTTTAACCATGAGTTCTTTTCTTTTTTATTTGCCGCGTCAGTGTTTGCGTCAGAGAGATCATTATAAACACGATCTTCTAGGAAGTTGAAAGAAATGTTAATTAGAAATTTTGTTTATCGCAATAAAATGGATAACCAGACTGCGGATTTTTACGCAAATTCATACTTTTATAAATAAAATTTGCACTTTGGGTGTCTCATATGTTTTTACACATTATGTGCCAGTGGATTTCTGCAGCCTCAAATTTCTCATAAATGCATAAAAATCTGCGATCTAGCGATCCGCGTTAAAACCATTAATCATGCGTTTGAACGACGGAATCACGCAACTTACACAAATTGAAGTTGATCATTCGGGCTTTCAAGATTCTCATATATTGATTGATGAGAAAAATACATACTAGCAAAATGAAATAACAGGTAGAACTCCATTACTGATTCCATATCATCAATCTGTTTGCAAAGAAATTATAAAATTCGCCTGATGTGAGAAAATATCTAAAATCTTCAACGTTTGGCAAATGAAAACTCAAATAAATACAGAATATTTAAAATATTTAAAATGTAAATATAAAATAATAAATTTAAAATATATAAAATATATAAATATTTTGTAACGTGAAACTACAATCTATCTGTAGATTACATTCTTTTAAAAGTATAAATCTGCACGAATATCACCAATAAATTAAAAAAATCGATATCTCGCGTTTCGCAGTGTGTCCCAGAGCAACGTCTACCGTGCCCCAAACCCATAACTAAACTGACAATCGATTCAATATCAACAGATTCGCAAAACACTCGCCAGCACGTCATTTTATTTTCATTCATAACAAACGATCGTCGACTAATCGAAGGTATCGTCTATCGAGCGAGTTCTCGAGTCCTTTCGATCGGCAAGAAGCAACGAGCAACCGGCCTGTTACCAATCCGGCCAGTTCGATCCATTTGTCCGCCAGCAAATCCGCCAGTCGTGGGAGTGACATAATGCTCGGGGTGCTATTGGATTAACTTGTCTCTGCGCGAGGAGAAAGCGCGCTTTTCCGTTCTCTTCTCTCCCTGGCGCTCACCTTTTCTAATTTTTCTCGATTGCACCCGTCTGTTGCGGGATTGTGCAATAATTCGTTGCGCAGAGAACTCGCGTTTCCTGCAAAACCTAACGAAAGAAAAGGGAAAATGGATTGTTGCGCTGTGTCATTGATACCGTGGAGTGCAGACGAGACTAGACCGACTCGCAGAGCCGGTTTCAAAACAATAATTCAGTTCGATATTGTTGTCAACTAAATTCGGTCAGATCGGTGATTTTGAAATTGAAACGTTTCTCTTTTTTGGGGGGGGGGGCATTTAAAAAATATTATCAAATATCGATTGATATTCCGATAGAGATGGCACTCTGTTGCAGAGAGTTAGTAAATAAAAAATATATCCCCCTTTCTCCGCTTGTTCCTACTTCTTTCTGTTTATTTTTATTTCTGCTCACCTTCTGTACTTTTGCATCTCCAAATTTTCTAATTAATCACCGGACTATTTAACTAGGTCCAAGTGTATCGAATTTTGCGTAAAAAGGTTTCATGAAAAAGCTTAAATTAATGAAGATGAAACAAACGAAGAAAGAAACATTATTTTTCATCATTTTAGTCGTGATTAGTCACTGTACGAATGAAATTTTTCACACCCACTGTATGTATTATAATGTGACATTTGATATTATAATGCGATATAAAGTGATATTTTACAGCTGAATCTTTTGTCCTCGATGTTTCATGTTTGCTGCGATATGCATTATTGTAATATGGTTAAATGCTTGCACGTATATATAGATTTAACAGCAGTTTTAAATAAAATTCAACGTGTTTGAATAAAATTTTAAATAAACTGTTCGAGTGAATATTTTCATCGTTATCGGTTCAGTTATTGGCTCTCCACTATATGTATATATGTGTATGTTTATTATTCTTCAGTCGCGAAATACAGATATTTCGAAGTGTGACGCAGATATATTTGCATGCGTTTCACAGTCAGAGTATGTCTCGATCGGTGACAGGGATAATCGCAGGCAGTAAAAATCATGGGGAGGACACTTTCGA
>KQ435743.1:246486-276887 GCA_001276565.1 Melipona quadrifasciata
ATAACGCACAAAACATATGAATTTCACGTGGAAGTCGACGTTTTAATGTCGAAAGAGTATTACAAGTGAATCACATTTGACGACTAATTTAACAACAGAGAGAGCGAAATTGGAATTCGCGGATTTTCGCGCCCAATACAAAAACACGTGCACTTCTAAAAATTGCATTCGCGAAATCGTTTATCTTATCGGCTTACTGGGATCGTCGTTTAACTTGCCGGAAGTATTTATCGTTCGTCAATAATTTCCATCCTTGTTTATTTACACGATTGTCGACGATTAATGTTCCAGCTTCATTTTTATCTTTTTTTCTTTCCCGATCGTTTAACGCGTGTACGTTCCGAGGCTATGCTGCCAGCTCGTGGTTTCTTCATCGCAACTTTGAATGCCCCTACGTAAGTTCACGGTCGTGTGTTACAACCTAGTAAATGTTTCCTTATTACGTCGTGAGTGCGCTTGCAACGTCGTTCGTTTGAATTTAAGTTTTGTCGATCGAAAAATCGATCGTCATCCGAATGAACTCGAAGAATTAGTTGTTCATTGAGAAAAGTAGTGCAATGATCTTGTGGCGGTCTTCTTTTGTTCGCTTACGTGTTAATCGAACGTTTCATTCTTTGTAAAATGAAGTGCGTAGAAAGTTCTGATTACGTTTGAAAGTTCCGATTAATAAAAATAATGAAATAATAAAATAATCAATATTATCGAGAAGGAAAATTAGGATCGCCTTCGCGGAAAGAAACTATTAATTTCTGAAAATTAATTATTATCATTACTAATTTCTGAAAAGTCATTCTGTAGACGCCAGTGTATTATGCAAATTTTTATGTAATTTTTTAACCTGTATTCTCGTAACTTTTTGTATAATGTGCATCTACGTCGGCTTATTAAATAGGTGTTTGTGAATGTTAATCAGCAGTCTTTTTTTACCAGATTTCCATCATCATTAACGTGTAATCACATGTGAAAAAGTGGTCATAATAATTATCGAATTACAGTTATCGAGAAAAACTTACGATTACTATGTTAAATAGTACTCGGAACTTAGCTGAAAAAACAGAAAAAGTAACTAATTAATCAAATAAATATATTCTGAAAAGTCTCTCCAGTTTAATTTCATTATCAAAATCTATTTGTCTTCAAACTTTGATCTAATCAAAATATAAATACAAATATTGATCAATTCAAATCAAATGTCATTACATTCCATTAAAATACACGTCGTATATATTTTCTTTACCATAAATCTCCAAGGGAAAAGGATATTTAAATTATCAAATAAGACGAAGCTTTAACTAAGAACGACTAAAGCGTACAAGTTGAAATCGATGAAAAGCACAAGCTTTTATTCATATATTAATATAAACACATTTGTAAATTTATTTACAATTAATTCATTTCGTAATTTCGTAAATTCATTTGTAATTTACGAAAACAACTTGGAATTTCCGCCATTTTCAGCAGTTACAGCAGTTGAAGTATTTGTACGGACGTGACGCGTGTCGGGTATTTTTCCTTCAGCCGATACCTGCGTTCGTAAGTAGCGTTCGTAATACCGGCGGGATTGTTATCGCAATGTGCACCGGTACATCGTCGTCGAGCTCCGTCTGATTCGAGTCGTTCCAACTCCACTTTCTCGTCTGGCCTCCCTCTCTTCGCCAGGTTACGCTTACCTAGCCGCACAATGAGCACGTGAATGTATCCGCGTTTTTACGTGGCGGAGGTGCGCACGCGTCCGTGTGTACGAGGCTTTACGAGCGACGCGACGTGGCTGCACCGTAGTACGCGACCGGCTGAATGCACCTCGTAGTAGTAGTAGCCTGCGTGCGTCGGCCGCGTTATTTTTATGAATGACTTGCCGGCGACGTAATCCAACGTGCAACCACGTCGGCCGTATAGCAACGGGCAGGAGCGGTGTAGTCACGCCGAGCGATTTCTTTCATTTTTTTTCTTTACGTATATATTTTTTTTCGTTTTTTAATTCTTGAAACTGCGAACGTGAAAAAATTGATGAAGTGTAATTGAGCTTGGGATTTTTTTGAGCGTTGGGATATTCTTTTCGTAAAGACATCGTACGATATTTTTGAACTTGAGTTCAAAATTATTTTAGATTTAGGTTCCTTCCATATTCTGAACTTTTATTTTTCTGCACCGGAGTTTTTGTAATTGAGATTTTTAACGATAAAGATACATTCGCTTGAAAAATTAAATTATGAAATTACGACATTATTAAATTTTTGAACTTTTTACTTCGAATGCGAGTTTCTCCAAAATCGAATTTTTAGTTCTCTACATTTGGATCATTTCCAAGTCGGAATTTCAATTTTAAAAATATTTTACAATCTTTCAAATTTGTCGTATAATTGCTTATTTATCGTATAATTATGATATAAACATATCACAAGAGAAAATAATCGCGCATTCGTGAGACTAAACTTTTACAAAGATTCTTACGTTGTTATAATTTTTCCGGCAGAAAAGTTGAAAAAAGAAAAAAAAGAAAGAAAAGAATCTATTATAAGAGAATAATATTTCATTTAAAAAAAAAAAATGAGTCTGTTCCGTTGTAAAAGGAGGATTCATTTGCTCGCAAATTTTCTCGTCACATTAAATCAAGAAAGAAAATAGAAGAGGGAACACAATTCCGTCTAGTAAAATATACGAGCAGAGTCTCGTTTTTATGTTAACAACCTACGCCAATCCATTAAAACATATTTATAGAAGCGTGTTGTACGCTTCGTGTGTGCGCGAAGGCGTGCAAAAATCCAAGGCCTGAAATTTCGAGTCCGGTCAACAGTTTCCCACTCTATCGACTGCTTTACACTTCCACGAACGCGAATACGTATTGTGCGCGCTCGACGATTCGACGGAGCCTCGACGCTTTGAATAGCGATTAGCGTGATCGATTTTCGTGCATTATCGGCCAGGCCGAGGTAGCTCCCAACATATTTCATGTTTGCTCGTTCAGGATTGCAACGGATCACGATAGAACGTGCTGTTTACACGACCATCGTCCGAGTCCGTTCGTTTATCGTCGGCCGAGTTGTTAAAAGTTAAAACCGACGCAAAAATATCCCGATAATTCAGCCGATTTCTGTAGACCTTGCAATTACGTTTTACACCACCGACAATTGAATTCTATTGGTTTCGTGTTTATCCATTTAATTTGCAAGTTTTCCAAGTTTTCTCGATTTAATTAGTCGCTCGTCTTTTTTCCTTCATCTGCTGTATTGGCAGAAATGGCGCTTAGTTTCTCGTTTTGCGAGATATTTGTCATTCTGACGATAGGTTAACAAACCCGTGAAAGGTTAGTGTAAATTTCACGGAAGAGGAAACGACGATAACGAAGTTGATTTTTTTTTAGCTTACAAAGTATTTTTAATTTTTGTTAGTCGATGGTAGGTTAACTAGCCTGTGAAAGGTTAGTGTAAACGTCACGGAAGCAGAAATGACGATAACAAAGTTGATTTTTAACGTCGGTATCGGCAGCACGTGCGATATTGCTCGTTGATTTTTACTCGTGGTTTGTCGAACGTAAGTGTTATTTTGATTAATATATCGCTTCAGATTAAATATTGTCAGTGCTTCGTCCATTTTAGAAATATGGATCACGTGGACAACCCACGAATTTGCAGAAATTTTAATGAATTTCGCTCGATGTGTAACATTTTTTAAAGTTATCTTTAACACGCTATGTCGAAGATTGATACGTTGCGTGAAATTACTCTGCACGAGCGATCATTTTTATGCTTAATGCGATCTGTTAATTCACTCAGTCAAAGTGTGTGCATCTTACAGAATAGTTTGCGACAAAGGGCAGTTAAAGTGCTAAATTGCACCTCGTTCATTGTATTTAAGGGTACAACCTCGTTCAGAGTTTAAATGCCACGACAAAATTAATCACGCTGTTTCCGTCTGGTACTAATTAAAATGATACTTTCCCCTCCTTGCTTACAATTAAAATCGACGAATTTACAACTGCGCGTAACTAAGTTTATAAAGAAATTTTTCTTCAATTTTAATTTTAATTTAATAATGATTGTAACAAGGTAACAGGTGCTGCTCATTACGCTTAATACCCTGAAGTCATAATTAACACACAATTCGTTCCTGTCTATTCGAGATTACATTTCGTTTAACCTCTTGCGCTGCAATGAACGTGCCACGTACGTCGAGAATTTTTTGTCCCAAAATTGCAATATTTTCTCAATTTTAAGTATAACCCAGGCAAAACAAATAATAAATTTATTACTTCTTAATAATTTATATCCAGTAATGTCATACCGACGAGTTCAAAGGAAAGAGAAAGCGACGAATTATTGTATACGGTTTGGTCACTCGTTACGGTCCGCAATCAGTTGCCAGCGCAAGTGGTTAAAAATGTGCCATCGTTGCCAATCGTCTTGCCAAAGACTTTCTACGACGAAACCTTACAGAGGAGGACGTAGCTTCGCAGCAGGGAGAAAGAACGATGATGACATCGCGAAGAGCAAAGACGCGATTTTGATATTCTCGGTTGGCGCGTTAATAGTTATCACGAAGGCATTATCGCGAGAAGCCAGCCCAGCGAATCTTGCTCCTCGAGGCGAATAGGAGGGGAAGGCTGCTTCCTGTTACCCGTTCCCCAGGACTCGAGCGAGCGAGATGGTTGGGAAAAGGGTCATCGGATGGCCCTGAGCTCGGGGTCACCCGTCTCGGAGGATGTCTGGGCGTTAATTAAAATGTGCCGCGCATCTGGCGATGCCACGCCGACTTCGACCACCGACCACTTCTTTCTCCTTCTTCTTCTTCTTCTTCATCGTGTTTCCTTTCGTCCCGAACGCTCCCGCCATTTCCCTTTCTCCGTCAGTGGTAGACTGTTTGTTCGACGACCTATCGTTCTCCGTTCCTTTCTGACTTCCAGTACGATTGCACGCAACGAGAATCGCAACTTTCAAGCTTCGTACAAGAGGAGGAGGAGGAGGAGTGCCACTTGGACGACAGCTGCCGCGTTTCGTGCACACACACTGCTGAGACACATGCCGAGGATGTGTCGTCACTTCCTGCCAGAGGATCCGGGGGGGCTCCGCGTATATTTTTGCCCGTGAACTCGTCTTCTCTAGTCGTTTTCGCTAGTCGACACTGTGTGTGTGTGTGTGTGTGAGAGAGAGAGAAAGAGAGAGAGTAATTCGGACTCCTCCGGACTGGGAGATTGATCGCGGCCACTCGCTCGAGATTTTCGCCCTTTGATGTACGGAACGGGGAACGTGTAGCAGGTTGTCGGTAGTCTCGTGTGTTTGGAGTCTGAACAGGTTGTTGCACGACGGCGTTTAAATGGGGGAGCGCCGCGGACCAGCCGATTGTCTGCATGGGTGCTCGTATGTAGGTAAAGGGTTAACGGAGCGTGAGTATCTTTGGACGTTGTGGTTTCTTTTCCACTCGCAGGTGGAATGCAGATCTCTCTTGGGAAATGGGATTTTTGACAGGTTTTTCTCTTCTCGCGCGTACAACTATGCTCGTTGAAATTCGTTTTCGAGGTTTGTTGGATTGATCGGGATGGGCGTGTGTAGGTATCGGGCAGTGGATTTCACGTTGGAGACTCAAAATTGTATCAAACATAAGTTACATTCGCAGTGAGCTTTAATTCGTTATCCCCGATTGCAATTTTAATTCACGAAACCAACTGCGTATTCATGAAACACAATTTATTTTTGTGACTGATGAAACGTACACGTTGAAAATTCGTGAATCGATCGAAAAATGTTGGCATAACTTTGGTTGTCATAGTGATTGCCAGTGATATTTAGGAAATAGCATCGAGTATCGTCGATTATTCGGAACAACTAATCTAAAATTAAGTTCAACTTTAAAAAAATACGTAAAAACTGCAATGATAAAAAAAAAAAAGAGAAATTGCTACGAGCCACGGGCAAAGCGTAAATATCGTCATGGGTAAAGAATCGAAAAATTACACGTGGCGGATCGATTTTATCGGAACGATCCTCCTGTTTGACGCGCTACCATGGCTTTCGATTGTTCATGCACAACAGGAGCGCTGTTTCGGTGTAAAATAAAATCTCTGGTGACACCACGTGAATACCACCTGTCGCTCGGTGTGTGTCGCTCGCGTTCGCTCGCTTCTGCCGATACGCAACGAGGATATGTTGTCACTTCCTGCCGACGACGTCACGCCCTCGCAAACTACCGGTTTTATTTTAACGACACCGGGTATTTGTCACACTGTGCCGGCACACGTGACCGCTCCACGCTACAAAGTGCCCCCTAATATGGACAACTACGACCGCTCGGTACGCCCATTCAGAAAACACGTCGCTCGGATCAACAATCAGCGAGTTTCAACGGATCGCCAGAAATTGTGCCTCGTAGAAAAATTCACTCGCCAGAGGTTCGACATTATTGTATGAGCTCATTCATTTTTTCGTTTTATCATTCATCAATGTTTTGAAGTACAAAAACATTGAATTTTATAAACTAATTCAATTGAATTACATTTTTCTTGTTATTCAATATATTCATTCTCTCGTTATTGGATTTTGTAAACTCGTTTGTGAAAATTCTGCTGTGACCAAATGACAAAACAGTTCGATCGAATTACATTTTTCAATGGTTATTCAGTGGTTAAATTCTTTCGTTATTAGATTTTATAAATTCGTCTGTCTGAAAATTCTATCATTCTCTGTATACTTGTTACCATTCTCGAAGAAAGAGGACATACAGAAAGTTGTAGCCGAAAAAAAAATTGCACGACTTGTACCCCGGTACGATTCGTCTCACTGAAAGGCCCAGAAACAATTGTTCTGACTAGGAAATGAAGACGACTTTTTTGTCATAAAATTTTATTGATATGCAAACAATTTGTTGAATCGATAAAAAACAAATTACAGACGCGATCGCTCAGTACCAGACAACGCCACTCTTACTCGAAGTCTACCCCACGCCCCCTCGCGAATCACGCGACCCAAATCAACCAATCGCTAATTTTCGTTGCATCAGCGTTGCACCTGAAGAGGCCCGATTTTCTGGGTTACCCCTGCTAAAATCACTTTCAGTGATAATATTAAGAAATATTGGTTCGTCTCGTCGTACGTGCACGGTTCGGTCACATAACTTCTCTCGCTCAATTCCGCGTGCTTTTTTCCCTGGTCGTTTCCTCTGTCGCGGGCACGTTTCATTGGACGTGGATCGCTCTTAACACCCGTAAATACTGGCTCGTAAATACACGCCAGGATATATATTAAATTAGTGCCACGTGTTTCTTCAGGAACGTCGGTATGTTTTATCGCGGTTGCCGAACGGTTAGCTTATTTTTGCAATCAACTTTTCAGTCAGACGTACGACGGTGACAAAGAAATTACGACGATAAGAGACAGGAGAAGCGGATACGAACGATTTCAAAGAAGCTTTAATGCGTTTCGTATGGCAAACTCCAAAGAACATGTAAATCTCGTTCGTACGCTTTTGTTGGTCGATTATTGGACAAGTTGAAGATGTCGGTGATTTTTTAGAATCAGATTCGTGTATTAAATTAAATTGTATTTCGGGGCGACGTGTCATTTTTCGAGACACGCGATGGTTTCCAGCAGTTTCTGTGAATATTTGATAATGTGACCTGCTCGATTTGCTAGTTTTTTTTTCTATTTATAAAAAACTACGACCGATGTACTTACGACGACCGATGAAGGAAACAAAATTCAAGATATTTACATATCTACGAAGATTGGCAATTTTCGTTCCAGATGCCAACATTCCATTCTGAAAATGGATAATTTTCTTTGATAGAAATATCGATTACCCCGTTACCATTTGTCCTTTAAACTTTTGTCTTGCAATCAAGTTGACAGTCCTATCCGGATATCCTCTTTTTGAATAAGAAAATTTGTAAAATTTAAACTAAGACGGCAGATTTTTGAGAAATTTCAAATTACAGAAATTTACAGAATATAAATGATAAGAAAAAGAAAAAAAAACACCCAAGTAAAAAGTATTTTCTATGGTATTTAACAAGTGAAATAAATTTCTACTCAGAATCGACTCTTTTAATTGATGACTGCTCCGAGTCGAGTTCAACTGTCATTAGAAATGTTTTACATTTACCATGGCAATATTCGCCTTCGTTCGAGTGACGCATCGATCCCCAGAACCAATTCAACCAATTCAAAGTTCGTTCGTGTGACTGGGCCATCGCGTCGGAGAAACCCGCCTCGGCCAACTGCGGAGAACTTTGAACATCCGAGCACTTGCTTTATCGCGGTTTTTTCGAGAATCATCCCGGAAATAGCGTCCTTGACGAGCATACCTCAAAAATCCGGGAAGCGTGCGGACGCGATAGGGAAGCGAACATGTGTCGCCAACGGAACGAGAAAGATTTTGCTCGCATTTCTCTTTGAGGATCGAACGCGGAGGGCGCTTCTTAAATTTAGAACAGCCTCCCACGAGGAACGAATGCGCCAACGAGCTCTTAACGCGGACCACGTTACTATTAATAAAGCAATTACAAGGGCTACGACCGGCGCCGTTTCTTTCGCGTTTCGTGAACCTGTTACTTTCCCTCTCAGCTCTCCATTAGAGCTTTTAGTCTATTTAACCCGAGGGCGGCTTTCTTTACGATTCGGATCGAGACGTTTTAGTTTTAGATTAACCCCTCGCTTTACGATTTTCTTTTCAATTTTAAGGAGCAAGCGTTACTTCTTGAAACTGTAAGGTTAATTTAGGATATTCAAAGTATCGAAACGTTATGTGTAATTTTTATTTGAAAATTTTCATTTTAATGAAATGTTATGTGTAATATTAATTTGAAAATTTTCAGTTTAATGAAATTAAATTTAAAATCTGACAATTTTTTTTTCAAATCGAGAAGTTACTTACTTTGTACCACGAGTATTCGATGTTATAAGTCAAGGGGTTGACGTGGGGCAACAGTCACAAATTTTGAATAACAAAAATCGCGCTTTTACGCGTAAACGTAAAATTAAATTCCACAGCCGAAACGTATGTACACGTAATAACGTCACCAAAAGTGAGGGAAAAAAACGGTGTTGAATAGGACAATCGAGAGTTGAATATTAACGATATGTAGGGTAAAATTGGAATATAAAGCAAAGTACAATCGATTGCTAAGATTACGCATCGAGGATATATTTGATTACGTCGGTCACAGTTTGAACATAAAGTAGAGTTGTTGCTTGCGAGGTAGCCGAGTAAACACAAAACTGCACAACTTGTACCCCAGTACGATTCGTCTCACTGAAAGACCCAAAAGCAACTGTTCTGACTAGGAAATGAAGACGACTTTTTTGCCATAAAATTTTATTGATACGCAAACATTGGAATCGATACAAAACAAATTACAGGCGCGTTTGCTCAGTACCAGACAACGCCACTCCTACTCGAGGTCTACCCCACGCCCCCTCACGAATCACGTGACCCAAATCAACCAATCGCTAATTTTCGTTGCATTAGCGTTGCACCTGGAGAGGACCGATTTTCTGGGTTACCCCCGCTAGAATCACTTTCAGTGATGAAATTACCCGGGTGCATGAGATTATTTCTACTCATATTACTTGTCTACTGTGTAATTTTAGCGATAAATAAAGAAAGTAAATTAGACCATAAATGTACATTTTCCAATAATAGAATTCGTTCATCGTCGAAGAATATTTCCAATTGTGGAAATATTGCTTTCAGAGCTGATGTAAATACATAAATATTTTTTAGCAAGTTGCACCGATCTTGGATATTTTTTTTCTCCAATTATGCATCATTCTAGTGGTCATAAATTATAATTTGTTTCAGTGCTTGTCACAGATACATAAATTGCTCGACACATTGGATAGTAATAACTCTAGCCTCAATAACCTAATCTAAGCATTGTAGGATACATTTTGCACGTTAAATATATAACTTCATATTTTATTTGTATCGACGATGAATCTAATTCGATATTTGATTCAAATCCTCACTGTCGCTTGATTTAATTCTGTGATTTGACGTTTATTCCAGTTTTGCAATTAACACGTTAGCCATCAATGGTCAAAATTACTAAAGATGACTGTATCGTGATGTAATATATTTCAATTTTATCGTATTTTCTAAAACAATATTGTTTCACGATTATGCGCAATTCATAGTAACATATTTCATTTCTGTTTCCTTCCACATTCAACTGACGTTGAGAACATCATGCAATTTGAAGATTATATTTCGAATTACAAACACAGAGTGGGAACATCCTTACATAAATAGAATATTTCACTCTCTGCTTATTTATTTCTTTTATCGCCATTTACCTCACGTATTCAACTTTCCAACTGCAAATAATTGCCGCTCAATTACACATCACAACGCGGAGAAAGTAGCCGCAAATTGCGTAACCGATAGCCGACGTTGAATATTGTAGCACAAAAAGTTATTAGATACTCGAGAATTTTCGCGCCAGCTACCCTCCGTCTCTCGAACTATTTTCATTTTGCAAGTTTCACGATTTGATTAATGTTCTGTTTAGTTGTTCGAAATAACGAAGTGAATGTTCCGATTCGTCTCGGCTCTTGCATGCGTGGTTCAACTCACGCGAAGCCCATTCGTCCATTTTCATTAGCCTTCCGTGCCAAGTGACGAATAATCGTACGCTGTCTTATTGTTAGTTTCGTTTGAAATGTCGTGTCTCGTAGTTTGTCGTGGATCAGTTTCAACAATTATTTTTAGAATATTTCCCTTTTTATTCGTTACTCAAGGATTTGTTCCGCCAGCATTTTCTCAATATTTACGTAAATGTATTAATTATAGTTTCAACAATTTTCACGATACGTCATTTTGTATTGAAATTCGTAAAAATCTTTAGTTACGTCAGATAAGTCTTCAAACGTGATTATGTGTGGCCTAAGTCGTGTATTTCGTTTCGAGATATTCAGAGGTTTGCGTTTGAACAAATTGAATGAAACAAAGTGTTTCAGGAAATATTTGGTCTTTCAGGATAAGAATTTATTATGACTGTGTAGCTTATAAGGAAACAAGCTTGCAATTACTTAGAAAATTAACTGACTTAATAAAAAACAATAAAAAACGACGAATTTTTATTAAAAAAAAAATTGTTTGAAACAAATCTATCAATTCACATTTTATAGTTTTTTTTTTATCATTTCTGATTCTCATCTTCTCATAAAAGAATGTGACGCGAAATCAACTCACAAACTGATAAACTCATTTTTCTTTTTTTAAATTCTTGACTTGAGCCACTTTTATAATTACCGGCACAAATCTATCGTGTTTTCTGTATCTTTGAAGAAAAAAAAAAAAAAAAATGTTTTCACCTAGCCGCAACGCAGTGTAAAATCGTTTCAGGGCTCGAAAATGAGGTTTCAAGCTTTGAAGTGAATCCAAGTTTATCGTCGCACGAATTTTTCTTACGAAATTGTAACAGTTTCGATGCTTCGTGTCCGAGTGGTAACGTGTGAGTTGCCGTGCGCGAGTATCGATTCGCCGTCCGTCTTCAAGGGGGAAAAAGAAAAGGGGGAGGGTTGGCTATATGTATATAAGGGCGTACGTCAGAGGGAAAAGTAAGGAAGGAGGAAAGGGACCGACGGGATTCCCATTCGTTCCCATGGCGCGTTTCGCTTTCACTTTCGTAGGTTCTCGGCGACGCGAATTCGGTCGTCGAATAAAAAGCTCCTCGAGCCTTCGCGTGTCCTCCCTTCTTTCCTTCGTACGCGGCTTGCCGGAAATGCCGTACGTGCCGTACCGTCTAAAACCACTGGCGGTCGTTAGACATTCGCTGACGAAGTGCACGGGCAAAAAGATGCGGAGGAAGATGGAACGAGCGACGCTCAGCTTCGATTTTCGTCGTTCGCGACACGTTGCTCCAGATTTGATTTCGATTTCCTTTCGATTGCAAAGCGAAATAATCTCTGATCCAGCAATAACACTTGGGCGAGACATTCTGTGAAACATTTTTGATTTTTGAACGTGGACTTTGAATTTTAATTTGATAGTTGGAGTTTTAGGTTTCGTGAGTAGAAATAAATTTTCCTCTGTAGTGTTAGAGATAGAGAATTGCATCTTTAAGTGATAATATCGATGCGTGATTAATTTGTTAATATTACAATTATATATATATATATTATTGCTAATGTAATAATAATGATATAATTTGCTAGTAATACAATAATATAATTATTAGGTTTGATTTACACCGAATTTTGGTGAACAGAAATATGTTTCCCTCTGCAATTATTAATTTAAAATTGATATTGGGATTGCGGTGACTCCATTTAAAAGTATTCCACTTATAGGTATGATAGGATAAAGACGTTTTTAATTTTTGAATGAATGAATTTTCAATTTTAGTTTGATAGTTGGAGTTTAGATTTGATTTGCATCGAATTTTGATAAATAAAATAAATTTCCGTTTGTAATATTAGAAGCATAATTTGACGATAGAGAATTACGTGAATCTTTAAGTAATGATATCGATGCATGATACAATTATTAATTTAAAATTAATATGGGATTGTAGTGACTTCACTTAAGGGTTATCTTGTCCATAGATATATGATAGATATGCAAGTGTAAAATTTATATAGGGCGTTTTTAATTTTTGAATGAATTTTCAATTTTAGTTTGATAGTTGGAGTTTAGATTTGATTTGCATCGAATTTTGATAAATAGAAATAAATTTCCGTTTGTAATATTAGAAGCATAATTTGACTATAGAGAATTACGTGAATCTTCAAGTAACGATATCGATGCATGATACAATTATTAATTTAAAATTAGGTAAAAATCGCAATGACTCCGGTAGTCCACTTAAGGATTGAAGTGACTGATTAAAATTAATTGCAGAGACTTGGAATTAGAAATTAGAACTATAGAATATTGATAAAAGTAGTTGCTTCTTATTGAGAAAATGTGCTTTCAAAATATATATTTTATTGCACCGTGACATATTCAAATACGTAGTGTTTGAAATCTAAGCGTTGATCACGAGTTAACAATTCTCGTAGATTAGGTGGTGTCTAAGAAAAACGGAAATTTCCAGCTATGTGCTAGATTATAAGTTAGCCGAAGATCTGTTTCACTCGATGACCTATATTTCTTGTCACTTGACGAGATATCACGTCGATTGGCAGAAAATCGAACGATGTAACACGCTGTTGTTTCCATTTTCCGTAATTAATGTCGATGTCACGACTCATTGTCAGAATAAGGACACGTGTCACGTGAATCGGATGATTTCTGGCTTTGATGCGCGATGAGCAGGCTGAGATTGATGATCGTCCAAATTCTTAGTTGGTAGTCTGTGGAACGTTGGCGACTTTTCCAGCAAATCGAACAAATTAAAGAATTATGTAATAAAAATGTCACGATATTGTGATTTTATGTTGTATATTTTATGAGAAGGCTATTCAAAGAAAACTGTTAGAGATTTTCTCCAAGATATTTCATTATTTTGTCAATTTCTTCGGGACTGAATCTTCTTACGACGTGAAATGAAATTTCGTTTTTTCTTTTTTTTAGATCATTGATAATAAAAGTGGAAATTTTTGGATATAATACATTGGAATTAAAATCAGCTGCAGTTGCATTTAATTAAATAATAATTTATTAACAAGTTATTAGTACGAATAGTCTTTTATAAAATATGTTCTCGTTCTTCAACTAAATATTCTATATACTATTAGAGTATCTAAATACTAAGACATTTATAAATACAATTACTTATTTAATTAACCAGATTAATGAAATAATACCACTATTAGACAAAGGAATATTAAAAAAAGCACTGGATTATTGCTATTTATTATTATTGTATAAATTATTAAAATATTAGAATTGTACCACGTTAATTGCACGATATTACTTTGTAATAATACGCGATTACGTCCGAGACGTGCCTGAAGAAATTTATTTTCCGCTCGAGCGAGTGATTTTTAGCATCGTGAATTTCACGTTGTCGTCTGAAATCGCGTAAAGAAGCGAATACTACCATTGGTCAGTCCTTTGACTATAAAATCGAGTCGTTAAGTTCTACTCGAGCGAGAAGCTGGAACGCTTAGTCCTACGGCTGTTCAGCGGCTCGACGGTGATTCGTCACGTCGAAACATAAACGGGCAGCTTAATTCACGTCGCGCGGTTATCATATCGGCAAGGTGGAGGATTACGCGCGACAGCAAAACGTCTTTCTCGTTATCGAGCATCCGTCATGGAACACGCTGACGGTGTTTAGAATAGGATTTCCAAACATCCGACTGCAGGTTTTCGAATCGACAGGAACTTATGAGGAGAGGTCACAGCTGTTGGGTCGTCGATTTAAATGAAATTTGGTCTGTTTATTCTAAAGCAAAGATAGTTTAATGTTCGTCAATACTCATTATTTACAGAGATGTTTAATGTTTTAATCTTTTATCCCAGATATACTTTTATTTCTTGACGTTGTGAGCAGCAACGCAGTAGTGAAGTTGATAGTGTAGTGGACTCATAACCTGACGATTTCAGCGTTCGAATCCTCCCAGGAAAGAATATTTTATCACTGAAAGTGATTTTAGCGGGGGTTAACCCATAAAATCGGGCCTCTTCAGGTGCAACGCTAATGCAACGAAAATTAGCGATTGGTTGACTTGGGTCACGTGATTCGTGAGGGGGCGTGGGACCTCGAGTAGGAGTGGCATTGTGAACTGAAATTCGATATTCAATGTTATAAACTAACGATTCTATTTTGACGCTCATTCAAGATATTCGAATTGAAATTCGATATATAATGTTATAAACTAACGATTCTATTTTGACGCTCATTCAAGATATTGTGATGTTCTTTTGCAAAATATTAGTTAATAAATATTGTAATGTCCGACATTGTATTTTGCATTGAAATTGTCTATGATACTTTAAATTAATAATTAGAGACATTATAAAAATGTAAAACACCGTATTCTATATAAAAAAGAAACCAAGGAAACAAAAATAGAGATAATAAACAAAAACATTCTCTGGGAAGGTTCGAACCCTGAAACCTCCGGGTATGACCCATTACATTAACAGCTTCATTGCTACATCACTGACTACAACTTTAAGAAAAGATTAAAACATTAAATCTTTGTAAATAATGAGTATCGACGGAAATGCTCGGACACGGTGAAATTATCCTTGCTTTAGAATCGATAGACCAAATTTCATTTAAATCGACGACCCAACAGCTGTGACCTCTTCTTGTTAGAGCTACAGATAAGCGTAAGTCGATAGTGAAGTTCCTCCCACAACTGAAAGCCAATATTCTTCTTGTGCCAATACGTCCGAGGTTAAAAATTGTTCTATAATTTCTTCCGAGACATTTGTAGAGACATTTACAATTTTTATACAGTATTTGATTCATTATAGGACGTGAAATATTTTAGAAATTTGTGAATAGACGTTTCTGACAATTTGTTTTAGATTCAGTTGGTGAAAATTTTTCCATTCTTTTGTTCGTAAATGTCATGATTCTTTCTTGGATGAAGACTAAGTTTTATTTTTTGAAAAATATTTGTGCAAAATGTTTCAGTAATTGCGACACGAGGACGATTTTAAGTGTAAATTTCGAAAGAATCGGGAAAATATTTAAAAAACACAATCTGAAAAATTAACGAATTAAACGCAAAAATGTCCGAATAAAATCTAAAAGGATGTTTATATTAATGTCTTTCTAAATTAAAAGTTTTATACTATTAGTACACTATTAGCTACCTTTATACTATGCTTATACTTTTGTATTAAAATTTTATACTATTTAATATAGCTCTCCTTCTGATGATTCAATAATTATTTAACCTTGGGTACGTGGAGAAAATGATCATATCACGTTCATAAATGCAGACCACTGTATTTCACGTATGTTCCAGTTCTGTTCGTGTATTTAAATTCCCGATCTACGAAACCTGCCTAATGTCGGTACGACTCGAAGCTGCTTCGCGGAAAGGTCAATTCCCGCGGGTTCTTCCACCCTCTTTGCGATTTGTTTCGATCGAAGACTGTTGGCAAGTAGCTCGACGCGGCTGCTGGTCGCAGTAGATCGCTGCGAAATCTATTTTATCGCCTCGGTTCTCGGTTGAATCCGAATCGGCGACAATCATCATCGGCGTGCAAGCGGAATTTGCAATAGCGCGTAGACACGCGTGAGCCGAATGACAGAGCGGAGTGTTCGTGTTTCGTACACGGTGCCGTGCGAATGCAGAAACAATTGTGAAACAAAGAATGGTGAAACAATTGTTTTGTTCCTTGGATCGTAGGCTTTGTTTCGATTGACTGTAATTTCGTTGGAAAACATAAACATAAAAAGTGAAGGAACATGGGGATGTAAGATGGAAATCACGTTGAGATCAAAAGGATAAAACGTAGAATATGTTTCATTTTCGATAGTACTTAGAGATAATTAACAAAGTATTACAGAATTGTTTTATCTAATGAAATTTTATAAAAAAGACACCATACCGTGGATTTTGGACATTGTTATATTGTTACTTTAAAGTTTTCTACATTTATCGTATAGAAATTCGTTAGCTAAGAAATCTAACGAAGCTTCAAAACTTAATATAGATTTTCGGTTTTAATTTTATGATGATACGCTAATAATTGGTAATTATTATTGGTAATTGGTAATAATAATACTAATGTTAATATACCAATAATAGGTACAATATACTTTCTTCGTCATATACAATGTCAAATTAATTTATACTTTTTCTACTTTCTATCACTGAAAGTGATTTTAATGAGGGTCTCTTCAGGTCCAACGCTAATGCAACGAAAATTAGCGATTGGTTGATTTGGGTCGCGTGATTCGTGAGGGGGCGTGGGCTACAGCTCGAGTAGGAGTGGCGTTGTCTGGTACTGAGCGACCGCGCCTGTAATTTGTTTTCTATCGATTCAAATGTTTGCATATCCATTTTATGGCAAAAAGGTCGTCTTCATTTCTTAGTCAGAACAGTTGTTTCTGGGCCTTTCAATGAGACGAATCGTGCTGGGGTACAAGTCGTGCAGTTTTTCTTTTACTGTATCTAGGCCTTTTGAACAAGGATATTTCACTCGAAATCAAATCGTAAAGTCTTCAATGTCAGTCTAAACTTTCTGAATTGAGAGGTATAAAATTTACAATTTCATTTCGCTGGTTCAATCGATCCTATTGTTTTTTAACTTTTGTACAAATTTGACCTGCAAGTACTTGTTTTTCGTCTGCAAAAATACCACGTATACAGTTATACTCTGTTTTTCTTAGAATCCAGTGTGGAAATGGTTACGGGAAGCCTAAGGAATTCTCGGCGACACCAACGCTTCATTTCACGCCTTTACCTTTGTTAATTTGAAGAAACCTCGATGCGGCTTCTTTCTTAACACTTTGGGGCTGGGAAGTATTTACGGAAAAAAAAAAAAGAAAAAAGATATCAATGAATAATCAAACGTATCCAATCACGCCGATTTTGTTTACTTTATATTTCTGTTTATTACTTTATCTTTCGTTGCATTAATGTTTGCTTGTTATTTTTCCTTGTTGTTTTGATGCGAGATGTTATATTATCTGAAAATGAGTTTCGCGGTGGTCTCGCTGATTAAGATTTATCTCATTGAATTAGTGAATTGTTTTCTACGTACTTACTGTACGTGCAACTATGCAAATATTTATTTCGAGAGTGTTAATAATCTTCAAGATTGCGGATGTTTGTGCATTTTTCACGAATTTTGACGAACGTACAACGGAATATCCAGTGTGGAGTATTTATTACAATATTCAGTGCAACTGATTCAGAACAAATTTGTTAAAATTTCTTCAGTCTCTGTAGTTAATTTGGTTAATTTAAATAACAAATTTCTTTAGTTAATTTTTAATTAACACGTCGATAAAGAATACAACGTAGAAAGCAGAAATTAACTTACTGTTTCTGCGGATTTGCATAAATTTTTTTCGCCTGAGATATTTATTCATTGATTTCTTTTTCCCCCCGCGAACGAATCATTTAAATATTAATGGAGTCTATCGGAACTTCAGAGGATCGATCCTTTCCCGCGGTAATATGAGAACACATGTGGCAATGCTTCTTGAGTTAAAAAAAAAGAAAAAAAAAAAAATAGCAACAAGTGGACTCTACCAAGTCCACTCTTCTTCCTTGTCTGCTTTATTCATGAGACCACTCTCCTACAGATTACCATGTGCACGTATTTAGAAATCTTTCCAGGAAAGCATAGGAGACGTAGGAATACCAAAATGGCAAGATGTCGAGTATAATCCTTTGAATTTTTTAAATCCTTCGAACGATACCAGTGCTTCTATCCATTCGTTCTTTTAATTATAAAAATGTACTGGGTTGGCCAAAAAGTAATTTTTATCTAATAGACATGTATCATATTTTATCTAATAGATATCTATCATACGTTACATCTTTTAAAATGTAACTGACTTCGCTTTGAGCCGCAAATTCACTTTGTAATCTGATTGTTTTATAAGCTTGTTTTAGAAAAAGAAAATGCGCGATATCGTTAATAATTGTTTATTTGGCGTTGATATCAAAATGGGACATTTTCGTCGTATTTTACTGTTCGAAAAGAAGAAAAAGAAAAACGCCGTGCATTTTTATAAAAAATTATTTAATGCGTATAGTGAAGAGGTCAAACTACGGCAATGTTAGAATATGGTTTGCTAATTGATGAATTGCTTTTGA
Source organism: Melipona quadrifasciata (assembly GCA_001276565.1). Taxonomy (NCBI): domain Eukaryota; kingdom Metazoa; phylum Arthropoda; class Insecta; order Hymenoptera; family Apidae; genus Melipona; species Melipona quadrifasciata. The sequence goes on from KQ435743.1 coordinate 265,161, forward strand.
TGCTATTAAATTGTTTTTTTTTTTTCTGTTTCTCACGAAAGATTCGCCTTTCGTTTACACACGAAGAAAAACCCAATAACTTTTTAATTAATTAGTTTCGTCTTATTTTTACAATTGAAAAGAATCCAAAGTCGAAGGAAATCATTCTTTTTTGTTTTATAAAAAAAATTATTCGGTATTAGATGCTAATGAATCCTTCGGTTAAAGTACAGTTAGTATACATAGAGCTGGAGTTCATTTAAATTATCTGACAATCTCAACAGTATGCCCTCAGTTATTTCAACGATACGTGTCCACTTTTTTTAATTCTGTCCCATACCTAATACAGAAACATTTATAGCCCTTCAACGTGGTGCATTATCGTTTACGAATATTATCGTTTTGGAATTCGAGGCAGTCTAATCGAGTTTAGTAACGATGAGACGACCCCTTCGGTATTCAGCGTGCTCGAACAGTGGCTCTCAATTCTCTTTTAATACATATCTATTTTCTGGCTTTTTCAGTCCCTTTACTTTTTTTTTCCATTCTTACTAGTGTTTTCTACGATTCTGCATTGTGATTTTTTACCAATTAAACAAGTTCGAACGTAACATTTTCCACAAGATCTCCACAAACCTTCAAACACGTCATTCACATCGTATTGAAACATTTAAAAGTAATCGTTGCAAGCTCCTAATTTTGGGTGTAATGAGTCCAACTTAATTTTTAATATTAAGAAAAAGAAAAAAAAAAAAATTGTTTTCAAATTATCCCAAAAATCGTAATTATTTTAGAATTCAAATTCCAATTATCAGTTCGAGCGAGTGTCAAAGAGTTTCTCAATGCAACACAATTTCGCGACTGACCTGAGATCTTTCTTCAAACTTCTTTGGATCTTTCGAAAAGCATTTTAATTTCCAATTTCGTCAAAGAAATTCCATCGACGGTCCAAGATCCGAATTATAAATTTTCCTTCCTTCCTTTCGTGTGCTGCAATATTTTTGCACGTCAGCCGCCGGCGGTTGGTCTAGCGTTAAAATCGGTCCGCGCCGAGGAGCCAAGGCTAGTACCGAGGTTAGTTCTGCCACGAATACACGGGTATTCGGACGTATGTTGGCCTCTCTGTAACGCCCCTTTGATCGAGGAATCAACGTGGCTAGCCGGCTTCGTAGCGAGCTGCCGTCGAAAATAGAGAACCTGGCGGACGTGGCATCGCCGGGAACGTGGCCAGGCATTCCCATGGTAGGTCCCCCGAAGTGCGTGCTTCTCATTCTGTCTCGCCTGGACGCCATTAGGATCGCCCGTCTCTCCCTGGCCCCCCATCGTGTTCCACGAACATCTTCCTATCGACACCGATAGAAAACCACCTGTTTTCCTCACCGCCGGCTTTCCTCTCATCCTTCGCTTACCAATTTATCTGTGAAATTTGGAATTTACCCTTTTGGAGTTTACCAAATTGCACGACGACCGACACAGTCAAATCCGAAGCTGTTGCACTCCCAACTTGTCAATTTGATTCTCTGTTGGAGAATTAAAATAAAATTAAAGAGTCAACGAAGACGAATTTTACAAGCTAATTTTGAAATTTTCGAAAAATCGATTTTTTGTTTTGTTTTGTTTGAAATAGTAGTTTGAGGTCTTAGAAGTAAGATACAAAAGATCCTAACCTTTGAAACGACTTATTTTGATTAATACTAAAAAGATACATATGACAAATGACGTTCTGAAACTTTAAACTAGGTTTTTAGAAACGGTGTGCAAGATGTCTCGGAATCTAACCAACCGATTACTGTGAAACTTGGTATGTATCTTTAGTGTCATTTCTAATCATCATTTTCTAATTTTTACCAACTTTGAAAAATAGAAACAAAAAACGTAGCAATTTTTGGCATAAATTCGATACATCAAAAGCAAATAGCTGCTGTTTTCATAATTTTCTCAAAAATGAAAACTTCCCATCATCAATCCCTCGAGGATATTGTTTACTTTTGAACTTTTCTTGCTTTTTTGGTGCAGCTAATCCTGTTTCGTTGGAATCATGCACACCGATAGGCAATTAAAAAAAAAAAGTTATGTAGAAAAGTTAAATTAAGAGCCCTCTTTTTTTCTTTTTATCACTGGTTTTAGCGGGGATAACCCAGAAAATCGGGCCTCTTCAGGTGATGCAAATTCTACGCTGATGCAACGAAAATTAACGATTGGTTGATTTGGGTCACGTGATTCGTGAGGGAGCGTGGAGTAGAGCTCGAGTAGGAGTGGCGTTGTCTGGTACTAAGCGATCGTGCCTGTAATTTGTTTTCTATCGATTCAAATGTTTGCGTATCGATAAAATTTTATGGCAAAAAAGTCGTCTTCATTTCCTAGTCAGAACAGTTGCTTTTAGTGAGACGAATAGTACTGGGGTACATGTTTTTTAACGTTGCTTTTTACAGTTCACAATCTGTCTAAAATAAACCACAAAAGCTCGTGTCAATCAAATATGTATTTTTTTTTTTTACTAGTCCAAAGCATTCGTAATTTTTAAACCCGTCAAGCTGTCCTGCCCCCTAAGTCGATTATTTCTATTTCGACCAAAAACTGGAGAAACGCTAAATGATTTAATTTTAATCGAAGGCAGAGTTTTCGACACTTGTTCTATAAAGCGATCTATCGAGTTGTCTGTATTTGTTGGCGGTCCAGTTCGCTTCGGTCTAACAATAAATTGATTCAATAGAGGAGGGAAAAGGGAGGATCGTGGAGAGCTAATGTAGTTTCCATTCTCTTTGCCTAAAGCGTTTCGTTGATTGGATCGAGCGCTCGCTGGGAAAAAGTGTGTGAGCTTATTTAATCTTCGGGTAATCGAGCCGGTTCTGGTTAGATATGAGTGTTTGCGCGTGAAGGATGGGAAATTCTGGCCGATGGTAATGGGATCGAGGCGTTGATTGAAGAGGCGCGATGTTTTTCCCTTGCAATCTATTTAATCAGCAGTTTGCATAATCTGATAGTGCTTGTATCTGAATTGTACAATTTTTTTTCCTACGATCTTTGTTACTTTGTTCTCTTGTTTTACATTTGTTGGAACATTTTCTAGATGTTAAAGTACATTTGGCATCTCAGGTATAGTTTCGCTTAAAGTTTCATTAACCTGCAGATGATGCAGACTTATACATGTAACTATTACGAAAAGTCTCACAGAGAGTTAATATTTATTACACAGAGTGACTCAAAAAATTGATTGACTCAACACAACTTGTTTCTTTTTCTTCTTAATCTTTTTATTGAACGAAATAAAATAAACGAGGGCAATTTTCAATAAAAATAATTAAATAATATCTAAAGCGTGATTTATTTTTCTCTTTTTATCTTTGAAATCTCAGCACGTGCGATCAATTTTTTGCGTCACTGTATTAACGTGGAATAAATATTAAATTCAAGTATCCTTGTTTTATGTATTCGAGATAAAGATTTCCAAGCTAATTGAATAATAGCAAGTTTACTGAGATATAATAAATAAACTATAATAAAAATAAAATAATTATTACTGAAATAAAAATATGAAACAATGCAGGAAATAGCATTAATAAAAATTGGAACAGGTCTGTGCTACTAATCTGGGCAAGCTAAACGGACATAATAATTATCACGTGTAAACTAAAAAATCGACTTGCAAGAACTGCTACACTTGTGAACTATTAATGCGAAGCAGTAATAGTTTTTAATTAGAATAAGTAGTCATTAACTTCTCGCTTGAAAACGTTCTCGTTTTTGTTGTCGTCAACCTTCCTCGCAATTCATTTCATAAAAACCTAACTCTTCTTTCTCACACATGATTTACAAATCGTGTTACAGGTTGCCTTGTAAATACGTCATTGCACGCGCGTTAATTGCAAGTTTCAATCGCACTTCATTATTCACTTGTTGCTCATTAAGTTCGAATACGTGCTCGATCCAGGTAAAAAGTATCTCCAATATGTACTTCGCATTCGAAATGATCGTTTCGACGATTTCATCGTGGCACGCTGAAAGCAAACACAAACGGATAATAACTCGAATTTCACGCGATGTACCGGCGGATAAATGCTCGAAGACACGTCGATCGGTTGCTGCGTTTAGCAATTATCGGTCGGTTAATAACGATAAAGACGATGAGATTTGCTGCACGAAACGCGAGCCGAAAGCGTGTCATTAGCGTACGAAACGTGACGTCGATGCGCGTCCTCTCACGAGTGTTTACCAGCCGGGACCGGAGGCGCTTCCTCCTCCTCTCCGATCGTCTGGCAATTTTTCTGAATACGTTTGTATCTCTTTTATTCTGCCACCCTCCCTTTTTCCTTTTTTTTTTCTTTTCTTTTTCGATGGTCGGTCTCTGGCGATCGGGCAGCAGGCTGGAAGCCCGGTGTTCTCACGAAAACGCACGCCAACGCTCTGGGCATGCCCTGGGTTTTCCACGAAAATCATTTTTGTAAATTACACGTCTCTCTTCCCATAGAAAAGTTCGGCTTCTCGCGAAAAAACGCTCCGCTCGCCGCCGATTTTGCTCAGAATTCTCGCGTTTCCGCGCTGCCATTCACACGCGTACTTTTGCCAATACCGATGGGTTTTGGCGAAATTATTTTATTTATTGCGGAGCGTTGAGTAAGAAATTCTGCTATTTTGACATTTGATAAACTGCTAACCTGAACGGAAGAATGTATTTTTTCTATCTTTCATTGCTGAAACTCTAGATAGACATTGCGTGCCTTCTTTACGAGGAGATTAGAAGATAGTTGATAGTGTTAGTGAAACTGATGAAAAAAGGAGTAAATGTTAATGGAGTAAAATTTAGCATTAAAATTAAGCAAGGGAGAAAGAGGAATTATTAAATTTGTTAAAAAAAAACAGTTGCTAATGTAGATTTCTGTCTACAGCTTAAAGAGATTAGCTTTTAAAGGGATTAAGCATATCGAATAATCCTTGATCATCATTCGTTTTTATCACTGAAAGTGATTTTAGCAGGGATAACCCAGAAAATCGGGCCTCTTCAGGTGCAACGCTAATGCAACGAAAATTAGCGATTGGTTGATTTGGGTCACGTGATTCGTGAGGGGGCGTAGGCTAGACCTCCAGTAGGAGTGGCGTTGTCTGATACTGAACGATCGCGCCTGTAATTTCTTTTGTATCGATTCAAATGTTTGCATATCAACAAAATTTTATTTCAGACGAATCGTAGTGGGGTTTGTAAGTCGTGCAGTTTTTATTTTTATATATATATATATATCCAATGTCACACTGTGTTTAAGATTATAAAGTATAATGTTTATTTTGTTTTTAAATTAGACTTGCAAATTTGAAATTACACGAGTGCAACTTTGAATTTTGCCAGTAGCCAGTCCAGTCTTTGTTTCACATAAAACGTATAACTCGTAAGTGTACAGAAGTTGTAGAGACATGTCTTACAGCGACATTTTTTTTTTTTTTATTTATTTATTCTATTCAAACAACGAAAAAAATCTCGCGTAAATTTCGAAAGATGTCCAACACTTAACGAGTCGTTTGTTCTCCCAAATATATCTCTTCTAGATTCTAAATATCCAGTCTCCAAATTACACGTAGCAACGTATTAATACGCGATATTCATCTTCTCCAAGGTTCTCAAAACGATCTTTAACCGGTCGTTTAAGAGATCAAAGAGAAAGAAAAAGATCTGTGGCCTAACTGTTTTGTTCGCATGTCTTACGGACTGAACGAAGCTTGTCGCTGGGTTTATTCCGTTTGATGTTTAGATTAGCTTTATTAATATTCCATTAGCCACGTGGAATTTAAAATTGTGTGAGACACAGTTTAGCGAGAATTGACGAAGTAGGTAAGAAAAGAGAATGTTGTAAATAGATTATAGAGGTAATACTTGAGCAAAAATCTTTGTGATTAATATTATAATATCATAAATGTTGCGTTTTGAATATTTTATATATTTCATACATGTTTGCGCAGTTGCATTGACTTTTTTTCTATTTTTCATAAAACTTTCATTTCATGTCGATGGTAAAAGTAAAATTTTAATAGACATCATTCCTCGACTTCTTTATTATGTACTTGATCTTCTTTAATCTTGAAACTAATGAAATGACTGTTTCAAGCTTTATGAGCGAGAAGCAAAACTACGTGTGATAAGATACCGTTCTCTTTTAAGAGAGCAGTTGACAGATAGACAAAATATGACACACGATATTATTCTTAAAGTCGCAAGCTTGCATTATTATATAAACTGTAAGAAATAATTATTAAAGAGACTGCGATATGTAGCTAATACGTGGATTTCATGCATTTATGCAAAAATGTGCAGATCACACGCAACAAAGAAGAGTATAAGTATCTATATAAAATATCCTGAATATAGCATGTTATAATAATCAAATAAAAATATAATATATAAATATATAAATATAATCAGACAAACCTATAATATATAATATATTAGGTTGTCCCATAAGTTTCTTCCCTTTTTTTGATGCGAAATGAATACACGATATTTTTTGTTTAAGATGGATTTATTATGTTATATATGAAGCGTTCTGTTCTATAACCTTCTTCCATCTCTCAGGAAGCCTCATTATGCCCTCCTTCCAAAATTGTTTAAGTTTGCTCTTGTAAAATATTCATCTAGGTGCGTTTTTATTTCGCTTATGGATTTGAAAGATTTACCACAGAGAGAATTTTTTAAGGAGAGGAACAAGTAGTAATCGGATGGAGCAAGGTCTGGGGAGTATGGAGGATGAGGTAGAACGTCCCAATCAAAACTGTAATAATTTTTGCCTTACGGCTAACACAACATGCGGTCTTGCGTAGTCGTGATGGAAAACGACGCCTCGTCAGTTCGCCAATTCTGGCCGTTTTTCTGCTACTGGCTGCTTTCAATTGATCCAGTTGATTGCAATATTTGATCGTATCATCTTGAGGAAGGAGCTCGTAGTACACTACACCTTTCCAGTCCCACCAAAGGCACAGAAGAACCTTCTTCGGATCAAGTCCAGGCTTCGCAACAGTCAAGACGGGAAAAGGAACCAGTCCATAAAGATACCTTTGCAATCATTGTCAGGATCGTACGCAAGTAATCTGTGCCATTTGTATTTTTGTTCGCAACCGCAATCTCCAGTACAACGGTTTGTCTGAGTTTTCCTAAAAGAGAAAATTTTAAAGAATGTCCTGGTTCTGTATAAAACTACGAAGGAAAACGCACTTACGAGCAAACTTCCTGGTGAATAGCCTGCTCAAAATGCTGAGTATTCACAATGGCACGAATTTTGCCAGCACTATTGCTGGCCCAATAAGGAGTTACAATTTCCACTTTAGACTCACATGCATCGACTCTGAAATATATTGCATTACTTAATATAATACTTAATATTTGTATTTATTATGAAAAATAAAAATTTTTATTTTTATTTTTCAGAGCTAGATTATTTGAAATGAAGATAAAAAGTAATATGTAATTCGAAATATAATTTTAAAAATAGGGAAAAGTACCTAACTTTATCTCTGATGAGTTCAAATGAAAAAAATTAAATAATCTTTTTTTTTATAATAAGGTTTTTAGTCGCTTCAACTGTTTTGCTTATTAATGATTACCAACTATCAATTATTTTTATATTCTTGCGAATTTATATGCATTTATAAACAGTTTGGAGTTGTGAAAACATATCTAAAATAAATTTTTTTTAGTTTCTATTTCTTTGACGATATTCACAATAATTTTTAAATGCATAAAATCCGCATTCCACGTGCAGCGAGAAATTTTTGGAAGAAAAGGAAGATCTTCTTGGAAATTTTCATTTTTGACGTTTGTTCGCGGTTATTCGGCCGTCTGGGATCGCTTTTTGCCTCGAAACCGTTTCCAGCCGATTTTTTCTGTCGGATCTCAGCTGTGCTCGATGAAACGGGCCCCGACGATTAACCGCGCAGGAATCCTAATGTCAAGGCTCAGCCGTTATCGCGCTCGGGCATCGAGCGCGTGATTTCTGCGAATCGCGGAGCTGTCCCGCCGGAGCTGAGAGACGAATCGAACACGTTTCACACCCACGTACGTACGTATGCACGTGAAGCACGCGCATGTTTATACGAAATCAAGGGAGCCTGCCGAAGCCATTGACTTTTTCACCTTCAGACAGAATCGTCGGAGGCGGGAGGAGATCGGCACGATCGCAGAAATGAATCTTCCTCTATCTCGGATCTGCGTCTAGCAACGCAACGGAGGGAAAAATGTGGCCGTGACCACTGATTTCGTCGAGTGTGGTAAAATTGATTGAGTCGTTGACGCAGTCTTGATACTGGAATATGACTTTCAAGTGATGAAACGATCGATTGTTGATCGTCTCGGTATCGTAGTTTAGATTTAATTTAATTTCCAGTGTTCAGAATTTGGATTTTCAAACGTGTGATATTAATAAAGTTAGGAGAAAAAGGAAGGATCGAATATCTTGAAAAGATGCTAGGATAATTTTGCTAAATAATATCGCAAGTTTTATTCTTTGTTTGTATCTACTTCTTTAGTGCTGCTAAAATTAAAATTGAAATTAAAATTATTTCTAACTGATAGGTTCATTGTAAAAATAAAAATCTACGTTACATTTTCGTGAATTTAGTTTTAATTTCTTCGATACAGGTTCAGTCGTCGATAGTTTTAATTTTAATAGGCGAACATCGATCTAAGTAGAGAAATTTATCACGCTGGACTTTTATAAATTTTCGTGTTTTACACGTCGTATATTACAGACGCATTGAAACTAACAACAAAAATACCGGAATATTTGATCAGTGTCTCGATTGTCCAATGTTTGGACACAGGTTCAGGCGGTCCTTTCAAAAGCAACAGAAGTACAAGCAGAAGGCGAGAGAATTCAGTTCTGTAGTTTCTTTCTTCTCTGCCTCGATCTAACGTTAGCATTGTAGACAGCTTCAGGCGAAACAGCGACCCGAAGAACCACGTTTTAAACGATTACTGCGATCCTAGTGCGCGTACTAAAATCCTACCAGCTCTGACTCTTGACGTGAAGTCAAGTTAAATCGGGACGGAGGCAAGAGAAGTCGTAGAACAGGGATTCCTCCTCGTCCTCCACTTCCACTTCTATTTCTTCCGAAAGAACCTTGACCCGATTCAGCCAACAATGTGGCGAGCGCGCGAAGCTTTCTAGTTTCAGCCGTAGAATTCCTTCTCTTTTTGTTCGATTTCACCGGAGGTTGCGTTACGTAAACCGGCGTCCTTTCGTGCCATCGGGCCGAGCACGAGCGAGAGAGAATTAGCCCGCTCCGCCGTAGCAACCCTAGAATCCGACGATTATTTTTCGCTTCATTTATCACGTGCTACTTAGTAGCCGGTTTCCGTTTCCCAGCGTAGAACCGTTCGGAGATTATTCCTGGAGTCGAGTCTACAGCTACCTTCGCAGCAGCTATAATTGAGCAACGTGCTGCTCCATTGGTAGGATTTAAATTTTGCGGTTAAAATTTATCACTCGCGCGCGGTAGTCGACACTAGGAGTAATATTCTGTGCGAACAAAATAACGATAATGTAAATGGTTGGAATTTTTGAAACAATTTTGAAAAAATTTAAAATTATCTCCAAGTATGTTTGAGTTTGAACTATTTCGTGTGCTTAAAATTTTCATTTTGGAATACATACGGTGTTTGTTATGTTGCAAAATTACGCGGACACGTGATGGTACAAATATTTTTAAAGCGTATACTTTTAAGTATCTATGTTCTGATCTCTCGAGATTTTATATTTGGATTTTATTATGCATTATTATGTATAAGTTCAGACACTATCATTCAGCTGTAATGAGCTCGATGTGCAATGGGTTACGAAAGTATTTCGACATTTGTCATAGGAAATATCGCACGTGTGAAAACATTTAAAAATTTGATTATCACCAAGTTGAAAATGTAAATAGAAATTACTAAATATTTTGCTGCAAATGTAACAAATGTTAAACATTGTCTCACTGAGTATCGAGATTTGTCAACGTAACGAGTAGTTGTTAAATGGTGAAATTATAATAGTGAAACATGCACGTGTACATTTCTACTCGACGTCTTTCAATTTCTTTGCGTTGTTTCAATCTTAATCAGTGCTGATGAAATTTAAAAATTTTAAAAAATTTTACAAAAAGAATTTAGAATTGCACCTGTGTGCGCAGATTATTGTGAAAAATATTGTTTGAACTCCTATTTTCACATCTTGATCGACTTCGGGGTTTCGATGCGTGTCATTTCGAGGAAGAGAACACGAAGATCCGCGGTGTGGATGGTTCGTGGTTTCATTTCCTCAATCGCGGCGGTGTTGCAAGGTGTCGACAGAATGGCCAAAATGTTGGTCGAACATTATTGTTGAATCTTCGTAAGGATTGTTTGGCCACTAGACAGATTGTATTTTTCTTTTCTTATCTGAAGAAAACTTAATGGTATGTCAGGTTACGTTTGTACTAATTATTAAATACGATGCTACGTTAGAAAGTGCAGATCGAAGGTTGGGAAATTCGATTAGTACACGGCGTACGAAATTTTTTTACGTATTTACACACGGTGGAAATGAATAATCACGCGCAAGTAGAAAATAGAATGCCGAAAAACAGATGTTCGATTCGTTGAAAAAAGCAGCGAGTGGGTAGAGTTTGAATTGTCGCGTATCTCGTACGTTATTTTATACGACCATTCTGTAAGAAGAAATTTGTAGCGCTTTGGATTTTTCTAAAATGATCCAAAAGATTAAACGGCGTTTTAGAACAGAGAGAAGGGTTTTCGAAAGATTAAACGATCTCTATAAATTTCGTGCGCGATTCCTTTTTTTTTCTTTTTTATTTTTAACCTCTTCGCTAAGTAGAACGGACCCCCCAAACGCATGCACGTTTGGAAGCTCTAAATTAGATCCATGTCACAAGTAGAGAAAAGATGTTCACAGTTACTCAAAGTCACAGTTCCACGTCGGCTTTCGTTTCTTTATTACCCACAAAGCGGAATTCAGCAATCGCCCACCAATGATTAAGGGGGCAGTTTAGCGTTTGAAAAATTTTCAACCCGTTCCACGCGCTCATGACTCTAGCTCATTAAACCCTTTCTTCTCCGAGTCGCTGACTCGTTGCTCGATAAATTAATCGTCAAATTATCGTACAGGCAGCCACCGCCTACGTATTTCGAACGAGGAATTTCTCACAATTCTCATCGTCCTCTTCCTTGTATTTCTCTCGCTCTGTTCCTTTTCCCTTGCTTCGTAACCTGTTCCTTGGCTCTCTCGCCTGTTCCTTTCCTCTCCCTGTATTCCTTCTTTTCTCTCTCTCGTCTCTCCCCTGGGGCCTGATGTCACGAAAACGGGCTCCCTCTCCCTCCCCCCCCCTCTCTCTCTCTCTCTCGCTCTTTCGTGAGCTCTCTTGGGTTCCACGCGATAAGAGAGAAACGTGTTCCCGAGCCCCCCCGAGCCACGTCTGGCCGCCACGTAGTAACCGTGTGTACCGTGTGGTCATCAAATAGCGACTCGGGCCGAGTTGGCGTGAATCTTGCGTCATTGACGCGGCTGCCGCCCATGAATGAAATCGTGGTGGCGCACGTGTGCAGCTCGCGAACTCCGCCGGCATTTAAATACGATTTAAAGCGAACGTGGCTCGAGAACGGGTTGCGGAGGTCGCGTTTTAACCGTGAACGAGCGTGAGAACGATTCGTCGTTGTCCAAGGGGGCCGTTCCGCCTGCACGCCTCGCCGACTCCCCGCCATTTTAGGACAGGAATCTGCTTTCCCTTTTTCTT
>KQ435743.1:276962-289764 GCA_001276565.1 Melipona quadrifasciata
TGGATATTTTGACTCGAGCTCTCCTCTTCTTCTCTCCATGTTCCTTTTATATACGGAATTTTGAAACTCGCGGTCTGTGACATTTTGGAGCTTAGTTTATTGTAAAATCGGCATATTTATATATTCTCTTGGGCTTCGTGTCTTTATATTTGTTCTTCTTTCAGCTTTTTTCCTTCTTTTCGATCAATTAAAAATTTTGGAATATAGTTTCCCGCAGGATTCTCCGAGTCAGTGTGGAAATACTTTGACAACAAATATTTTCCGTAGAATGTCAAATTCTGGGAGACACTCTCTCTCCTTGGAGAGAATCCTTCGGTTCTGTTGCCACATAACGTCTCGACGTTTCGCATCGTCGACGCGTTAAATGAACCTACTGATTTATACAGGTAATTAAGCGGAATCATGTCGATCGATTTGAAATTGTAAATTGGCAACATAATTTTTGAATTAGCGGAGCGTTCGATCAGCGAGCCATTTAAATAAATATATTTTTAGAAAATTGATTCATCCCGTGTGGTTTCGTGCGCGGGAACGCGTTCGTTGCAATTACAATTCTGTTGGACACGATGCTATCATTTGACAGTCATGCGCGATAAAAACCAGTTATTGGTACGTGGCACCTGGCATTAGAATTAATAGCCATCTCGATTTGATATTCACGCGTTTTTTATGCTCGTCGTCTCAACGGCATGTTAATGATCATCGTCGGTGGTCTGCCATTAAAAAATATAACAAGAATAGAGTAAAAGGTGAAAGAAAGTAAAGAGGTGGAATTTTTGTACTTATTTTGTAACTATGGAAACATTTATTTGTACTTATTCTGTGGGATAAAATAGTTACATAATGAGAACTGTGATTATGAGCATATTTATGTATATTAGGCTATGGTTGACACTGTCTAAAAATTCAAAAAAAATGATAATTATCGAAAGTGGAAAAAGAGAGAAACAAGAAGAGTGTTTCTGGCAAAAAGAGAAGTCTATAGATCTGTATATTTCAAATGCACATTTGTATTCATCTTGGAAATATAAAATAAATGTAAATATCATATATTATAAAATATATAATAAATATAAGATTTGAAAGTCCAACACTGAAAAACTAAATTCTAATTTACTCGCATTAGGATTCTATGAAGAAGTTTCTCAACATTTTTTGGAAGTACTTCAATTATTGACAACACGATGGACACGTGTTTCTTCCTTTTTTTTTTATCCCCCTTTTTTTTTCTTTTTTTCTACAAGACTAAGAGAATCTTTCTCTTCCTAATCCTAATGAAACAACTTCCAAACGCGTGTTTGTTTTCGGCAGGAGCGTGCTAACTTTTCAGACATACACTTTCCACGGTCACGCGTAACTGTTTCGTGAAAACGTGTCCGTTTCGTTACCTTCTAACGTTCGCGCCAGCTCAATTTGCTCAATTTTGTCGGAATTCCTTCGATGCCTTGGCCTTTCGAAATTCGTACGTGTATTTAGCAAAGGGGAAATCGTCGACCGGTCGGCTTGATCAAATATTCGACGTGTTTTAAGGTGGGCTGAGATAGCGTCATAAAATTATTTATAACTGGCCGGGGGACGATTCCATCGTATCGATTTATGACTTGTACGTTTAACTTGTGAATTTTTTTCTTTTGTGGCTTCTTTCTTTCATTTTTTTTTCTTCTTCTTCTTTTCTTTTTACTGTTATCTTCGTTTCGATAAAACATTTTTAATTGCCGCTGAAACGATCATGGAACGTGATGAAATAACCACGCCGGGAGTCGTTAATGTCGGTGAAACTTCTCTTAATTAGCAGGACTAGGTTTCCTTTTTTTATTTAGAAAATGGTTGCTGTTGAAAGGAGAAGATTTAAGTAACTTCGTTTGGATCGTGATTGCGAAAAGTTTGATGTTTCTCAAATTTCTTTCTCTGAGACGTAAAAATCTAACTGAAATTTTCGTTCTTACTCTTTGAAGCACTTCGGAATTTGTAATTTTGTTTCTCGTAACCCTTGCTTCCTCATAAAAGAAGAATCAGAAGAAAAAATTTGTTTTCTTCTTTGCTATTTTAGGAAAGTTACAATCTTTTATTACCTTATCATGATTTCAAATGGTCCGTAGAATTATCTCACAAAAGATTGGCAAACGAAACATTTAGTTTTCAAACTTAAAATTGGAGTAAATTACTAATAATTAGCAAATAACTAAGAATCTACGAATTAACGTAAGAAGCTTTTTCTTTTCGAAATGAACAAAATTCCAGTTGTAAATAATTTTTGAAATAAATGATTGACTAAAAGTCGTTGTATCGACGATAAAAAAAATTCCAATTATAAATAATTTTTGAAATAAATGATTGACTAAAAGTCGTTGTATCGACGATAAAAAAAATTCCAATTATGAATAATTTTTGAAATAAATGGTTGACTAAAAGTCGTATCGACGATGAAAAAAATTCGTTGCTGGTCCTTGAGCGCCAAAGTGGCCAATCTAGCATGATTAATGTAAACTGTATCCCATGAATGACGCCGTAGCGCTTCAAACGCAACACACGTCGAAAATCGAGTCACGTCGAGACCATAGTTTTTTCTATCGCGGCATACCTGAGATTTTGCACGAGTGAAATTTCGAGGACACGGACCTCCTCTAACGCTTTCAGCTATTAGCAAGTACGTATCAGATGGCAAGGCACGAGGAGGAAGAAGAGAGGGAGTTAATTTGAAAACCTGTCGAAGGCCACGATGGCCGTTCCTTCCTTCTTTTCTAATGGGCACGAGTTAGCCTTCGAGCCTGACCCGACTCTCTCATTGACTTGCGAGTTTTCTTCGTTCAAATTTGCACTGAATTCTCGGTGGCATTTTAACACTAGGTTTTACGGTACCCGTGCAATTTTCACAGGTTTCTGATTTTATGAGCAAAATTTGAACAACTTTGACAACTTTTTCCTGGCAATTGCTGTTGACGTTTATCGACAGAGTAATAACTTTTATCGACAGAGTAATAATTTTTATCAACAGAGTAATATATATTTGAGGCCACTATTCTCTCGAACCTTTAATTTTCATACATGACATGCCTACGTATCTCTACGAATCGACTAATTTCATTAAATTATCCCGATAAATTTGTTTCGCTCGTGCGAAATTATTGTTACTCCAGCAATGGATATAAAAGTAATGCAAAAGCAGAAATCATAATACGTCAATACAATAAACATTTTACAACTATATAATTGATTTACGATCCTGAACTTTGTTTGTGATCTTTTGCAAAATAGTGCACTTTCTTTCTGTATTTAACTTTCTGCGTATTCTGATTAAAACTTTTGGTTACTAATTTAGTCTTCTCCTTCAAGTGAAAGCATTGATTGATTGGATACCGAGAAAAATGAAAAGTGAAATTGAAGATATTGATTAGCAGTGTCACTTGCTGTGGTGGATATCATATTTCTAGTGTTACAATTGAACGAATCGATTTTGAATCGTTTGGAAAGGAATTTGATGGTTGACGTTTTCAGACATTTGCACAGTTTCACACTGACATGGAAAATATCTAAGTACGCAATATATATATCTCGAGTTTTCGTATTCATCAATTACAAAAGGCACGCATCTTTGAAGAAGCGGAAGATATTTGTACGTAAATGTTTTACGCTCTCGTTCGAAGAAATTTGACTTTTTGGAAGTTTAAATTGAAAACGGTAGCGCTCGTTTATGAAATAAACGAGGACTGATAAGAAGAATTGTTGAAAAGTGAATTTCGTAATGAGTGTCGTTCGACGGATCACGCAACAAGACTGTCTGGAAAGTGTGAAACTAAGCAGAGACTAAACACCCACGATGCCTCTGACACGTTCGATTGCCACCGATGCATTCGTGGGCGTGAAATGTGACATTTTCACGAAAAAACGTTGAGCACGTTGGTGTATTAAAATGTGATTGCGCTCACTTGTTAAACGGTCAGTACGGAAGAGAAAGGTATTTCATTTTTGCGAAGTCAAGGCTCTTATCCTTTTGCAGATCTCCTTAAAAATCAAGCAGATAAACGTGGAAATATACGTAACACATATGTATAATTTTTAATTGTATCATTGAATCTGTGTAAATATCGAGTAAAATATCGTTATAATTTTATCAATATCTTTAATAATTTTTTGTGCCGAGTAATCAAAAGGAAAGAGAAAAAAACATGAAGTGAACTTTCAGAAAAATTAAATTTAATACACTGTCGAACTGACTCTTAAAAGTTAAGACCCAAACTGTTTTTTTCTTTTTTTAACGGAGGTTTAAGTAAAAAGAAATGAAATACAAAAAATAGTTTGGAAACTTTTAACATTTCTTCACTGAAAAACATCACCGTTTTTTCCTCCAAATGAATCGTTCGTGCAAAGAATAGAAAATCGCGGTATATTTCTTCATGGAAGCAAGTGCCAAATCGTAGGAAATACGATCAGGATTAAACCGAGTTCGTGAAAGATGAGAAAAGAGAAGAACGCGTCGAATAGAAAATGATGGAATTAAGAAAATATATACAGTTCGTATAGAGGTAATTGGAAAGTAGCCGACGAAGGTTGTAATTTCTTAATATGGATGACACACGCCGATGAATTGCGGCGAATTAATTCGAGGCTCGTTTCTCCGAAATTGTTGCAGAATGTGCTGGAGGACCGTTTGGACAGCAGGGTCGACACGATGTTGGAGACCGGTCTGGTGCAGGAACTGCTCGACTTTCATCAGAGATACAACGAGCAACGGATCAAGTCCAACATGTAAGTGCACGAGTTATATCAGTAAGTGCTTCGCGTCACGCGAGTCCGGTCTGCCGGTTCTTCAAGGATTTATTATTCATTTTTCTCCTCTTTTCGTTGAGTCTTCTTCCTCCGATCCATGCTCGCCAGACCGTTCGACGAGTCTGTTTGCTTGAAAATTTTCTTGCCGACCGCCGTAGCCTGTTCCCCTCGTTGAAAAAATCGAATTGATCGATCTTGTGAAACTTTAGATTTTTAAACACACACACACACACATATATACTATTTTTTCAATTCAGATCGATCGAATGAAATCGAACGATATCGAGTTTAATTTCGACGATTTGTTCCTTCACTTTGAATGGAAGGTTACAAAGAGAAGAAGAATTTAATTTAATGAGCGCTGTTGAAAATTTCTCTCGCGAAGACGTAAATTAGTAGAATCAAAGGATTAATTTTTAAGTATAAATATCTTTGAAACTTTTTTGAGTGCAGTATTTCAATTCGAGTGTACGGTCTGTTAACGTTAGCAAATATTCTTCAAATCGCTAATTCCTTTTTCAATCAAATTCATGCACAACGTGTACGCTAATGCAAATACCTTTGAAACACTGACGCTCCGTTATACAAGTTATACGTCGTACGATTCTTCGCGAGTTTCGTCGAACGCAAACGCCAGAAAATTCCCAGAGCAATTTAAAAATTCGCACAGTAGAAATTGCAGCTACTTCACCATCCGATCCTGTCGTACATGTGTGCTCTCCTTAACAACTCGTTGCCTCTCGTATTCATCAAAAACCGAGCACGAAGCGCCATCTTGGACCATTTTTCTTTCTCGATCGATATTGTCCCATATTATTCCTCTCCCCAATTTTCTTTTTTATTTTCTCATCGAATGACTGGAGAACAGTCTCTCTCGAAGTATGTACGTACGTCCGCGTACGAAATTCACGAGCGACGTGTGCATAGCGAGCACGTGATTCGTACGAGGCACGCCTTTGTGAATGAAGTCTCCGTCGCTGCCACGGCTCTCGCCTTACTCGTTTCCGGAAATCGCGAGCGCGTCGACCGGATGCCGAAGAAAAAATGAAGGAAGTAGCCAACCGCGAGGAAAAGTACCGGCCTTCGTACGGCAGCGTACGAGTATCGCGCACGACGGAACAACAACGAGGGGGAGGAAACGAGGAAAAGAAGAAGTAGGAAAGAGAAAAAGGAGCATATAGTTCGAGCGAATGACAGTCGCGTTATCTGTCGATATCTGGAAAGCTTCTGACGAGCTCTTTCAGGAAGACTCGCGGGGGGACTTGAATCGACGTAAGAATGGGGTTTCCTTGGGATTTAGATTTAAATGTTTAACTACGGGACAAAATATTTAATTTTGTGACGTCATGTTGCGACGAAGTACAGCGAAGGCGTATCTTTTCGTTTCGTAATATTATCTGTATTGATCATGCTATTTTAAATTCTTTGTTAATGATGTTCATTCCAATTTAGTTACTTTAGAGGATTTATAGAAATAGAAAATGATCACTAGCGACCATCACTAGTGATTTTTTTGGATCCAATATTTTATCCGTTTTCTCTTTTAATAATTTCTCCCGATATCTTTGCGTCTTCTTTCGTTCTTACTTTCTATGATCATAATTGATGCTAAAATTAGAATTATTCGAATATTGGAATATTAGAATTAGAATTAGAATTAGAATATTAAGCTCATTCGAGTACTCAGAGTGATTTAGATTCCTAATTTTTTTCAATAGAAATATACACATTTTCAAGGATTCTTTTTTTTTTTCAATTTTATTGAAACATTGAAAGGCGACGTGTGAGACCAATCATAACAACATTCGCTCTTTTTTATTCCCTTCCGTGAGTTGAAATTCTTTTCGGAAGAAAAGTGAACTTATCTCTGAAAAGCTTTCTTTTCTTTTGTTTCTTTTTTGTTTAAATCTCGAAAACGATTTAATATCGTGCGCTGAGGTTTAGGTTAGGTTTACTGAGAACCACGGTGAAAATGAAAGTGAACAAGTTTCGGAATTTGAAGTGTATGCTAATGCACGCTCGTAAAGATGAGAAATTTTTTACCGGATACGGCGAAGAGATGCCATTTAAAAGCCTGTTACACGCCGAATAAATAAAAATCGGCGTAAGGCACTGGCAAAAGTTACGAGGTTTCAATGTATTTCTCCTAATTAGTTACAACCTTGCCAACTCTGTACTGAATATTCAACAATGGGAATCGATATTATCAATAGTGTTCTCAATGTGTTTGGCTAAAACAATATTCCAAGCGGAATTCAAGGTTCTCATTTTCCTCCTGCGACGCGCTACGATCTCCATTCGTTTATCGTTAATTTAACAATTTCATTAGCGCGTTCTTCTTTTGCATATTTCACCCATTAACGTTAATTGATGTGTCATTTATTTATTGAAGAACTTGTCTTGACGTGCTGAATAATATAGATGAAATACTTCTCCGGATTATTTTAAAATCAGAGAAATTGAATTGGTAAATGGATGAACGAGACATGCATTTTCTGTTAGGTTTCATCACTCGTGTCGTTTACATATACTTGAACTCTGCGGACCTCCGCCGCTTTTCAGGCAAAGAATAAATGGTAAAAAATATACGTCGTAGTAAAAGCGAGTCAACAGCTGGAATAAAATGTATATAGAATGTAATTTATGTATTTTCCTTTCCCTTTTTTGTTGTTGTTGCTGTTGGTCTGGCGACATACATTTTTTTTTTGGGGGGGGGGAACCTGGTGGAGGTTATTGTAAAATGAAAGAATATACGTCTATAGAGTGGTCGATTAACATATTGAAATAGATTCCAAACAGGTTACTGAATATATCGTAACCTATAAATTATGAACTTGCTTACAGTATTGAAAATTATAACCTATAAATCATCAACTTGCCTCTGTTGTTAAAAAATAAATGCGAGATGACGCTTGCGGAATGAGTATTAGAACGTGTTAGACGGATTAAAGAACAAAAATAGGGGAAAGAAAAGAAAACTTTTATATTTGTAACATTAGGACAATTTGTTTTTCAATCTAACCTAACATTTTTAAAAATAAAATTTTCGAGAAAAGTTTCAATAAAAATATTACTTCTCGGTATGATGCTTGTAATCATTTCTTCTTTAAGAATGAAAAATATTATGAACACGTGTGGAAAAATACCGATGGTATTAAAATTGATCGAGCTCCTTGAATTCATTAACTTTTTGCTTCTTGCAAACGAATATGTTGAATTTTGAAATGACTACGTTATCGATCGCGAATGACTACGTTATCGATCGATGAAAAAAGAAACACTACGTAACGTTGTCACAAATCTTCAATCTAGTAAATGAAAATTCTGATAGTTTAAAACGCAGAGGCAACTTTTCGAATCGCACAAGTATGAAAAATTCCGAGAGTCCGCGAAAAACTCGCGAGGCGGGAGTATTCGAAGAAGAGATAACGAAAGGAAATTTGGAAAAGTACCATCGTGTTTCTCGGCATTGCGCGTCGGTATTCGCAACGATGCGGAGCACTATATAGTAGGCGGGGCGAATGGAAACAATAAACCTGGTTTTTCCAGCCGTTTATCGACGATGCAATTTTTCCGTGGCACGTACTGCTGCCGGCGTGCTTAAATCGAATGGACGCACACGGGCTTATCGCGTTACGCGTTTTCCCTCTTGCTAAACTAACGGTGCTTTGGCGCGGTCGGTTTGCCCGTGATCCGGCGGAAAGGGTAACCGGAGAGACTGGAAATACTTCATGCCCGCTGTCGATGCCATTTTTCCACTGTTGCTTAACCGGGTGAAATGAATTTCGAATGCCGGCCGATTGTGTATCGCCGCGGATAGAACATTGCACGAGGTTTTCAGCCGCGCAACAGGATCACCTTGAATCGTTTCTAAATTACCAGCTCGCTGAAAAATTGCCTCCTCGTTGGAATGAGATCGCGCCAACGTTGTGTCGTGCCTCGTGGAAATATTCGAGCGCTTGAGGGGAGATTTTGAACTTTCTTCGGTGCAAGTGATGTGCTCGTGTAAGTGACTTCTTCGATCACGTGCCACGCATGAACGAATATATTTTATCACATGTGTTTGTATTTGATACAAATGTCAAACTTTCTTTCGTGAAATCTGTCTACCTGGAATCTTTTTCTGAAAAGAAGATGATTCTTTCAAATCAATTTATTTCGATTGATTCGAACGAAATTCAGCTGTATTTTTATTATAATTTCTTTTCCTTTTATATATAGTATCAAGCCTAATTATATTTTTCTCTCATTTTTACTTGTAGAATATGTTTTTGCGCCAATAACGAAGTGAAACTCACAGTAAAGTATTGCTTGTTACAATATGTGGTAGAAGAAACGAGTGTATACTCTGGATAATATGAAATAATATTAATTTACTTGTGACAAACACATAATTATAATGTTTTATAAAATGTTTTCATTAAATGTTTCATTAAATGGTTTAGCATACATAATATATGAAAGGTTAATAGTATAGTAATTGAAATAGTAATTAAAATAGTACAGCAATTAAAAGGTTAATAGTACAGTAATTAAAATAAAATGGTATAAGTTAATAGTATAGCAGTTGAATAGAAAAATCGAGTTAATGGCATAGCAATTAAATAAAAAAAATCAAGTTAATACCATAGCAATTAAATAAGAAAATTCTCAGGTGTAACACGGACGTCCGTGAACGAAAATCCTACTCTGCATACGAGTCAATTTGAGACCTTCTGTGACAGAAATTCTATTCTGCTGCATTTAAATGCTAGATCCACAGAAAAAGCACTCCGCTGCTACATTTTTCTCTTATCTCTCTCCCATCAGCAATTCCTTCGTAAAAATCGCTGACTACGTATGATACTGCTTGATGGTTGTACACATAATTCGCATTGTAGCACGGTAGATGGGATGTAATGCGTTTCACCTGAGAAATATTCGCGCGTGCAAAATTACTCCACCTTCTGCTCATCGGGTGACACTGACACGAGAATTCGACAAAGTGTAAAAAAATGTATCAGCTATTTTTCTAACGCCGAAAGTTATCCAAAGTGCAACTGAAAAGGGAATTCATATGTAACAGTTTCTATCTGTTCTAAATTTAAATTCGTTCAAAATTTGAAATTCTAATTCTGCTGATATGCAAGCCGAAGCGTATAAATGTGGCTTCCTCAGTTCCATTGTTTTCACGTTGTCGGTGAAGCATTCTTGAACTACTTGACTCTTGCCATTCATATTCATCCAGATATCCGGTGAATTATCGTATCTAAAATCACTGTAGATGTCAGTTCGAACTATTTTCTTTTTCAAACTTCTTCTTAAGGATTCTGTTTGTGATGGGTGATATTTGTTACCAGCGTCGCCGCTGGATCTTGCGTTCGGGCGAAAGACTTCAGCAGAAGCCGACGATAAGCCGAGCATTTTGCGCTCTGCTACCTGATTCTCCCGGAATTCGATGAGTCGTTGAGAATGTTGCAAACCGAACCTTTGTCGAGACTGTGTGTAAATCTGTTTTACAATCGTTTACAAACAACGTGAAGTTCCGTATTCACAACGAACCCAATGCCCAAATGCAGCGCCGACGAAGATCGATAAGATGGACAGTCGAAGTCAAAAGTACGTTCTACCAGTCTGAGAAATAGTTTTCTCGCGAAACTAGAAAATTCAAGCAGTTGATTTGTGCCGGGGCGCTAATGCATCTCGTTCTCATTCCCTACCCTAAAGTCACCCTCCTTGTACACACGTAACTCACCTTCCTCCCCTATTTCCTCCCTTTAATTCGCGCTCACCCTCTCTCTGTGACACACAAACACACCTTTTTCTTTTTTCCCGTTCTCATTCTCACCCTCTCTCTCTCTCTCTCTCTCTCTTACACGCGTGCACCACTTTTTGCACCGTGTTATTCGCTCCCTTGCCTCCTTTATCACGCGCGTCATTTCCCCAGCGTGTACTCGCCCTTTTCGCTTCTCATTCCCAGCCCGCGTACCTCGCCAACCAACTTTCCGGTGACACGATCGATGCTTTAGTCCCTTTCGCCGGCGATTATCGCCAATTATCGGCGGCCGGTGTCGCGCGCGCGGTGCGGAGCAGCCGCGAGTGAACGGCGCATCGCGCCGCTGCACTAGCAGCTATGCAAATTACGCCGTCAGGTGAATTTGCAGTCGGCTTCGCCGCGGCACGTGCAGCGCGCGGTACGTAACCTGCTGCCAGTCGGGGGATTCCGGCTGAATTACGTCGAGGAGTCGCGAAGGAGTCCATGGGAACGGGGACTGTCAGAACCGTCTACGAGGAGGTTGGCATCTCCCTTGGTCGGAAATTCATTTGGCGTGGGACGCGCGTCTACGTACACGCGACGAATTTTAACCCCTCGAGCGTCTTGTTTTATTTCGAGAATGTGCTTAATTATTTCTTTATTACGAAAACACAATAAACGTACTGCTTGCCTAGGATTGAATTGATAACAAAGTGATAAATTCTTTAGCGTTTCTTTTTGAGAAATTTTTAATTCTTACGGTATTTTTCTTGAAAATTATTGAAAATTATTGATTTTTTAACGTTTCCAGAAACGTGAAAGTACTTATTTTTTCTTATTTTTCCCGGCGCATGATGATTAAAATGAGACTGAGTACGTTGTTGAGTATGATTTTCGTTTTTTTGAAGATAATTCAAAGTATCCAAAGTAAAGTATTTGAGACAATTTTAAGTATTGATAATTTTTTATCATTATGTATTCATCAGTTATGTTCTTCCCTGTATAATGCAAGGGATGAAAATTGTTCTCTCTTTGTGTAGTTAACTTTGGGAAAAAATAACGTTTACTGATAGATGACGTAAAGTTTGAAAAATAAGTGGTTTTAAGAGCGTCATAATTTTCTAAAATTAATCGAATTGTGATAGCTATCTGTGAAAAAATTAACGTCCTTCACGTCATGAATCATGCTATATGATGCAAGGGATGAAAATTGTCCTCTGTTTGTGCAGTTAATGGGGGAAAAATAACGTTTACTGATAGATGACGTAAAGTTTGAAAAATAAGTGGTTTTAAGAGCGTCATAATTTTCTAAAATTAATCGAACTGTGATAGCCATCTGTGAAAAAATTAACGTCCTTCACCTCATGAATCATGCTATATGATGGAAGGCATGAAAATTATTCATAGAAAAGAAATAACATTCAGGAGTAAATAACATAAAAATGTCATGATTCCGTAAGATTAATTGGACTACGAGAACGTCAGCCCCTTTTCCAAGTCAATTTGTTCAATATATGTGGTGGAGTGATGAAAATTATACCTTTTCTGTAGTTGACGAAGAAAACTGACGTTGACTGACAGATAACAAAGATGAGTTTAAAAGATAAATAATTTAAGAAGCATGGTTCCATTTTATATTGTTTACTCTTCTAACTCTATATTTAATGTATAATTATACGCTAACTCTATTGGTTCCTCGAGTAGCGCACGATGATTCATTTTCTAGTAACCTAGGAAATCTACATAACTTACAGAAGGTAACCGACTAAATATTCTAGTCATCTGCGGAATAAGGAAAACCTGTAGAATTCTAGTAATTTAATATTTCAGATTCACTGACAACTTATGAAACGAGTATAATTTCTAAGAGAAGGAAAAAGCAACGGGGAAATCGTGCGCAGAATATTAGATAGATATCGATTAGATAGATATTTAAATATTCTACTAGTTCATTTGCAATTCATAATTGAAATACAATATTGAAAACGCGCATACTGAGAAACAGGCACTACTTGTAAGAACATTTTAATATTCCTCATAGCTGTATTATTACTGCTGTTGTTTTCGATAAAGCACCAAACGCTTAAAGCCGAGTCTTTTAAAACGTTGAAATTTTTCAGGTATAAAATATTGTCGCCTCTTTCAGTTGAAATATAATATTTGTACATGTAAATATAAATATAAGATGATATTTGAAAAACGGAGAACTAACCATTTTCTTACACTTTCGAGTACTCGCGCCGGATCGAAAGCTTTCCGCCAATATATATATATATATATTCGCGATAAATATTTAAATAA
>KQ435743.1:289786-307817 GCA_001276565.1 Melipona quadrifasciata
GTCACGTGTTATAAATATACTTCTTGGCGCGAGCTTGACAATAATTCTGCACCTGTAACGAGGAACAAGTTCGTTAAATTTTACGCCGTATAACGCAGAAACAGCCTCGCGTTAAAATATTAACGATTATATCTTCTGAAATTATCGGACCTTCTTTTTTCTCTCTCTCTCTCTCTCTCTCCATCTCTCCAACGTTTTTGCAAGTTTTTTTTTCACGGTCTCGCTCCTACTTACTTACTTGCGTAGCTCGTAATTCTGCGAGTATCGCGTCTCGTATTATGCAAATGCTCCTGTTCGTCGGCCCTGACTGCTCGACTTCTGCCGGATGTGACGTCACTGCCTGAAGTTTCAAAAGGCAGGTGTGATTAATATGTAGTTCACTAATAGAGCAGAGACCAGATCGATTAATTACGACGACGAGGCTCTTAATGACGACGAGTAAGGCGTGCACGTTGCTACATCGTTCGATCCTGCGACTTGTTTGTTCATTTTCGTCGATTCAACATTTATTCGGATACTCGAATAAATTAACGTATTAACAAATATTTGCACGTTATGGTAATTGCATCAACTGTTTTTACAGTTTGTGTTTCTACGTTTAAGCGTGTGCTAGCACAGATGGTTTTTTCACACACCCGGAAATAGTATCAAGAGTCTTTTCGACAGATTCTTTATATTTTTTTTTTTTTTAGGTACATTTTGTTGTTACAATTATTATTTGTTCCATGATAATGTAAGATTCCAGGATTGAAAGAAATTCTCTAATTTTTATAATATGTTACTATGTTGATAATTCTGCCAATAATTTTTAATTTTGAATATATTTGATTTATTATTAATCATGAAATTATCATCAAATTACACGCGACAGTGATCTAACAATTCTCCTGGAGGAGTCGATGAATTTTTACTTCGGTATGGAATATTTACGAATACAATGTAGAAGCAACGAAACACGGATCTTCCTCCGTGCATTCTTAAAACTTCGACTTTGTCGGGTAGAAGTAGAAAAATAAAAAGGAAGAAACTCGTTTATCAGGAATATCTATATTACCATTTACCGTGTTTCTCGTGAATCTCGTGACCGTCCGATTATCCCTCAATGCCACGTATGTAACTTGCATTTATATGCAAATTAAATATCTTTCGCTCATTATAAATGACTTCGTTAATTATGATACTCCTGTTAATCGGGATGAGATATCGATAACGCGTGACGCGTGCAGCGAGTGTAAATCAGCGACTATTAATCATGGAAAAACCCGAAAATAACCTGTTCCTGAGCAACGTTTCCGAGATCTTTCTCTCGTCATTCGTCCTGGGAAACACTGTTGTATTCAGCTAATCGATCAGTTTCAATCTTCTCGGTTTCCTGATTTTTCCCTCCCTGAAATCGTATTTTTGTACGATATACGAAGAAGTGCCGGGAGATTTTAAATCTCGAAGAATTTTCAAGTTACCTTCGGTCAACTGTCAGCACCCCCGAACAATTCAGTTCGCAGTTTCGAATCTTTTCAATTTTCAGGCAATTTAAGAGATCTTCGACTTTCGAGTTTTTAATTTTCTCAGAATTCCTTTCTTCGAAACTTTCCAAGTTCGAGATATTCGCGACCTTTGAATCCCTTAACGTTAATATTCCACTTTTTCGACTTGCGTAAAATTATTTTAATCTAAAATTTCGGACTCTGAAATTTCCAATATTTTCAAGTAATCAAACCTTCAAGTATTTGATAGTTCAAGAATTTCCTCGCGCAACGTGCAAGTACGTAACACAGAATACATCTTTGCGGTGTCACATGATTACGTAAAATGCAGCATAGTAGGAAAATGATATGCCCGATGAAATTGTATGAAATGACGCGCATAAAATTACGCGCGTTGAAATAATGTCAATGCAACGAATTTCACAACGAAACCTGCAGCCATTCCGTCGAATAATAAACTTTTATTGAACGAGAATATCAGATACCAGAAGAAATCCGCGCGAAAGATCATGCGCGTCAAATAAATAAATTTTACGACCGTACTAATTACGCGCAAGTGTTCGAATATATTAAAAAATAATTACTTCTCTCGGTAATTACTTCGATATATTGATCAATCTCTAGCACGTCCTCGGTGTATGAATATATTAATTGCAATTGCCGGGTTAAAGTTGTGTAAAAATTAATTAATTTCTATCACGCGTTCAAATACGAACGGGTAATATACATAGATAATGTATCTCGTATGAATCTGATAATCTTTGTCGCGTGGAAAAAAAAAAGTAAGTGATATTCATTTGCCTGCCTGGCAACAAGTAGTAGAAATAGTTCGGGGGCATTTATGTATTCTGTGATAATGATTACTGTTACTCGCCTGTTATCTTAATTACTTTTGCCACTATCGTCGTACTTTGGCGTTGTCATTATCAGCACGTACCTGTTATTGGCATCGGAATTATCATGGATCGTTGCAAGAATGTTAACGCATTTCTGATTAATTTTCGATCGTTATCGATAAATTGGCGTTAGTAACAATTCTCTCTCTCTCTCTCTCTCTCTCTCTCTCTCTCTCTCTCATAATGTCATTTTTAGATAAAAACCATATCGTCGGTTGAGAATAGGAGCCGGCGTGACACGTGCATTCGGCACGGTGGAAAATTAGCGTAATCTTTGATCTAACGATGCAACGAATATTTCAACGGAGGCTTTAAAACGATTTGTTGAGTGTCGAAATGTCGCGAGGTTGGTCAATTTCCATTTGTTTGGGCAGATTTACGACATCAGGTGAAAGATTCTTGGCCACCATGTAGTTTTATTGTATATGCAGATTGGAGGGAAGCTCTCTCTGTGCAAATAATTTTTAGTTAGGACTTTTCGGAAGTTTTGCGTATGAAGACTTTCGTACGGAATGTTGAAGGTTAATTAACCCTCCGACTACTGAAGATCGCAGCCCGATGCGAGGGTCAGTTTTGACAAACACGGATATTCCACTAATACATATTTAGTGTCATTCGAACGGCACATCGATACTCTACTAACACAGAGTGATGATTGAGACTGAGATCCTCACCGATATTGTAACACAGTGACAGATACCCGACTCACGTAGAAACATTTGGGAGCATGTAGGAACAAATAATGATCACATGAATAATAAAGTGATATTTATTATTTTATCACTGAAAGTGCAACGGTTCTCAGGCTCTTCAGGTGCAACGCTAATGCAACGAAAATTAGCGATTGGTTGATTTGGTTCACGTGATTCGTGAGGGGACGTGGCGTAGACCTCGAGTAGGAGTGGCGTTACCTGTAATTTGTTTTGTATCGATTCAAATGTTTGCATGTCAATAAAATTTTATGGCAAAAAAGTCGGAACAAGCTTCTGGGCCTTTCAGTGAGACGAATCGTACTGGGGTACAAGTCGTGCAGTTTTTTAACTTATTTATTATTGCGAAAGAAGACAAAGAAAGATTGCTCGTTGGCAATGAAGACATTGCGTCAACAAATGGAACCGACAAATAGAAACAAATGTGATAAAAAGAACAAAAATAATAATAAAAACAGTAAAAAGAAATATTAAAATAATGCTAAAAACTAAAATCTAAATGGTAAATACAAAAATAGTATAAAATACTAGATACTAAAAATAAAAATAGTACAAACTATTAAATACTAAATACTAAAATACAATGCTAAAATATTAAAACAATAATAAAAACACTAAAGTATAAAGTATAAAATAACTTTGAAATAAAAAATTGCTTCGATTTGCCGCACACGTCTTTTTTCCTCAGAACATTACCAAAAACTGACTTTTTTCGTCTTCAGTCTTCGTCACTTTGGCAATTTGGCAAACACGTGTTAGCCACATGACGTTCGTGGCTTAGTGCGATCACTAACACGAACAGCTCCCATCACTGTTTGCGGTATTGCATTCGAGTGGCCCTCAACACTGTGACCCCGGTACAGTATGCGGAGGATTAAAGACGTTGAATGAAAACATAAAAAAAAAAAAAAAAAAGAAACTCGTGCTAACCAAAAGTATGCTGTCATTTTATATTTCACAGATTTCAAGAATTTTAGAAATAACCCGACAAAATTCTGTTATCTTAAAAAATTAGAGTCGAAATTAGATATTAATCAGGATTAATTATTAAATATAATTACTACACAATAGAAATGTCTGGAGTTTTTATTCAGCAGTGACATAAGCCCTAAATATATAATTTCGTATACGTAATCTATTAATGGCATCTTAATGACTAGACACAACAGTTATCATTTTATAGAATCAGCAAACTATAAATTTGAAAGCTCATTTATAAAAACGTATGGTATGTTCTTTTTTATTCGTGAATGATCTTTATTTTATATTCTCTCAGTCAGCTATTTCTTCTTAATTATCTCGAAAATGTGATTATATTAATTTGATCGAACATTAAATCAGCATTATTTCAGGACAGTACGTTACAACGGCATATATAATTTTCGATACCTCTATATGCCGAAATGTTATTTCTTTGCTCGTTTTGACATGAAGATATCAAATATATCTAACTTTAGAGATCATGACATCTTCCAACAAAATGAATTGTAAGTTACAAAATAAAGTGTAAGAGTCAGAAACGAAGAAGTAATGGAAGATTATTGTAGAATTTTACGAAGAATAATTATTTATTTTCCAGTATAGAGTAGATAAACTGACATTGAGAGTTTTGAAGAAAAATGATATTCGAGAAAATGTTAACTTTTCATTTTAGTTCTCTAATGGTGCCATTAATCTTCGTTTGTAGCGTGGTTCCGTATTTTTAGTGTTGAAGAAGTTAGCGATGTGTCGTATTTCTGACAGGCACGTTGTATGATATCGCGATAAAAAATGATGTCGTTGTCATTGCGATATAGTTGTCTAAAATTTGTCTAAAAATATCGTAAACTCTCCATTAAGTATTTATTACAGGGAAAATAATACGTTCTTGCAGCAAGAAGTATCTCTTTGTGAACCTCTTGGAAGTCAAATTTCTCAAGTTCGTTGTCTCATTTCGTCGTATAATTTTAATACATACGTTCATGAAGTGAAATCAAAAAATCACGTGATGCTGATTAAGCCATACAAATGACACAATCCGGTTAATCCAGTTGAGATTTCAAATTTAGGAACATCACGTTAGAATACACATAGAGTCTAAATTGTACGATACTTGGTCAAAATGAATTTTCGATAACAAACCACGACTACAAATCGATCGATCAAACGTCTAAGTGATGCGTGCCATGGTCTTGTAAGCGACAGAATCCACTTCAGACTCCAAACCTACGAATATATCGGTGATACTTTACCCAAAATTATTTTTAATTATTCTTATCAGCAACAAGCTGTACGA
Source organism: Melipona quadrifasciata (assembly GCA_001276565.1). Taxonomy (NCBI): domain Eukaryota; kingdom Metazoa; phylum Arthropoda; class Insecta; order Hymenoptera; family Apidae; genus Melipona; species Melipona quadrifasciata. The sequence goes on from KQ435743.1 coordinate 295,152, forward strand.
AATGAATTTTCCACATAACATGAAGTAAAGTTTAAAGAATCGCATCCTCCGAATGCAAATTCTTGCACGACAAAACCACAACCATAAATCAAGGTGATACAAGTGATACAAACCACACTAGTTAGCCACATGAAAACAACGTAAGTAATCCACTTCGGCAATTAGAAATTCACGTGTGTTGCACTACTGTACAGAGCTTGCCAGCCAAAACTGTTCTTAATCTTATTTTTGACTCGTATGACTAGCAATGAAAGCTGTATGAAACGACCGTTTCCATCGTAACACTATTCGCGTGATAGACGCGGTGCACGTACACACTCACACCACCGTTAGGTGGTTTTAATTTCTGCTCGCAGGTACTTACGTACATATTTGGCATTGACACGTGTGCGAGCAAGTGAGCCGTGGCCGCGCTGCGCCGACTTTTCCCGCCACGTAAGCTCGGCCTCGCCTCGCTCGCTCGCTCGCTATCACCATCCAGCCGTGATAAGACGGTTGGCCTGTAAAATGCAGTCTCTCTTTTTCTCACTCGCACGCTCGCTCGCTCGCTCGCTCATTCTCACCGACCGAGACACGATCGCCACTCGAGAACGTGAACCGAGAAAGAACGTGCTGGTAAGGCGCCGGTTAAAGGCGATGAAGCTAGACTTTCGCGAATTTCGTCCGTAGCAATTGGATATTAAAAGTTTCTTTCTTTTCTTTAATTTAGGTATTTTAGTTTTTCTTTAGAACAGGTATTTTAGTATTTTAGTCTTCTTTTAGATTAGGTATTTCTTTTTTTTTTAGTATTTAGTTTTAGGTATTTTAGTATTTTAGTTTCTTTTTAGTTTAGGTATTTTAGTTTTTCTTTAGAATAGGTATTTTAGTATTTTAGTTTTTTTAGTACTTAGTTTTAGGTGTTTTAGTATTTTAGTTTCTTTTTAGTTTAGGTATTTTAGTTTTTCTTTAGAATATTTATTTTAGTATTTCAGTTTTTTTAGTACTTAGTTTTAGGTGTTTTAGTATTTTAGTTTCTTTTTAGTTTAGGTATTTTAGTTTTTGTTTAGAATAGGTATTTTAGTATTTTAGTCTTCTTTTAGATTAGGTATTTCTTTTTTTTTTAGTATTTAGTTTTAGGTATTTTAGTATTTTAGTTTCTTTTTAGTTTAGGTATTTTAGTTTTTCTTTAGAATAGGTATTTTAGTCTTCTTTTACATTAGGTATTTTAGTACTTTAGTTTTTTTTTTTCAATTTAGGTATTTTAGTTTTTCTTTAGAATAGGTATTTTAGTTTCTTTAGTATTTAGTTTTAGGTATTTTAGTATTTTAGTTTTTTTTTTTAAATTAGAAGATTATCGCCGATAAAATTATACGTTTTATTTCGTACAAATTGCTCGGATAGGATTTGGTACGATCGAATTTCGAAGAAATGACAATTCTGGCAAGAAGAATCGTTCTTTTACGTTTCTGTGATTATTTGTCTTATTTGTATAGTACAGTATTGATAATATTCATAAAATTGGTGCCAAGATTTATTAGCGTGATTCCATTGCAAGTAGAGTTGTATATTCATATTCTCGAGAAGTACTAATTTAATCTAGAAAAACAGGTTTTTCGTTTTGTGCGTTTAGTATTCTACGACTCTTTTTTGTTACCAAAAACATTCTTCTTTCACTGCTTTTTTAAATATTCCTGCAACCTCCTGTTATTACCAAACCATCCATTCTCTTGTCATTCTTTCAATATTTAACCTACAAAACTCGCGATTGTTCAGAAAAATCGTCGCAAATGATTGAAGAAAACTCTCCTCCGTACGAATCGAAGTCCGAACTCTCTGAATTGTTCAACTCCCTCAACTCCAAACACTCTCTGACCAAAGAAGATTGTAATTTAATCGAAACGATCGTTGTCGCACAAACCGCGAGCTAAGTAGTCGGCAAGAATTAATTAGCGCCAATGAGAGAAGGACGGAGGAAGATGATGAAAAAAACGAGGCATAAACGGCCGGGCGAGGGGATCGGACAGGGAAGGACGTTGCTGGGGAATGGAATCGGCGCGAGCAAGGCGAAAGAGGCCGGCACGATTCGACGTATGTTTACATTCCAGGTCAGCCGATTACACGACGGGCATCTTTCAGAGCATCGGCTTCAAGGAGTTCCACGCTTACCTCGTGCTGCCTGAGGAGGAGAAGCGAGAGACAAAGGTGAGCAGAAGCGGCGAACTGCGACGTTCGTCACGTTCCTCGCCGCAGCTGCGCGTCCCAGACGTTTTATTACATCTTTTGGAGAAAGGGAGTGAAAGAGTGAAAGAGGGAAAGGGGGGTGGGGGCAAATCGAAGGGGAGAGCTTTAAGGGGATGCTCGAAGATCTTGTTGCGGCTCGAAGACTGGAGAATTCGTTTTCCTTCTTTTTTTTTTTAATACGTTATATCCTTTTCTTTTTAGTATTTTTGAACGCGAGTCTTTTCTGATAGAAGTGAGATTGCTCAACTTCATTTTTTCTTGATCTGCCTTACACTCTGTGAATTTTTTTTTTTTTTTTTTTTTTTGTATTTAAGCCTGGCAGAAGTTAGATTGATCAATTTCATTTTTTATTGATTTCTCTTGTACTGTTACATATGAGTTATTTGAATTTGAGCTTAATCGAAGCCAAATTGATCAACTTTATTTTTTATTGATCTGTCTTATGGTATTCATAAAAGAGCAATTTTATAAACTTTGTTTCTTTTCACTAGTGTACATAAAATACATAAATTTTCAAGTCGGAACTACTATTTTTAGAAAGAGAGTGCCAGTATTCTAGTTAATGTTGTGACTTGTGAAAGAAGAGTTGTGTATGATTGAAGAGTTTATTACTATTAATATTGTTTGAATGATGACGTGTGTGAAACTAGAAGATGCATTGTGATAATGATTTCTTCTTGCATCTGATATGTCAGTTGCCTGAATTGTAAAAATTAATAGTGATCCAATGTGAAACTTACATTATGCTTAGGCGAGTTATGTTATACCGATATATAAGGAAGAATATGTTTTATTTATAGGGGCAGGAATTGTTACGAAAGAGCATTGAGGATCTAAAAACGGTTACAAAGAGGTATGCAAAGAAGCAGGAAAAATGGATTCAAAATCGCTTGATTCGTCGCAGTGATAGACAGGTATGAATCGACTCTACAAAAATCCTGTTTATTGACAGACACTTTTTTTTTTTTATTCTGACGGAACCTTCAATTTTATCAATTTCTATTATTATTAACAAAAGTTCACATCAAAAGTTTTATTTCTAATTTCTGCAAAATATTGCCACGTTTCAATTGTTGCGCACGAAATATGATTGTTAATTACATGGTGTGACGATTAGTTAAAGACGATAAAAGATCTATAAATCTATAGACTGTTTTTCCAAAAAAATTCTCAATTAATTAATTAATCGCAGGTACCGCCAATTTACGTATTAAATTGCACAAATGTGGATCAGTGGAACAGTCGTGTGTATGAACCAGCTGTGGCAATAATCGAGGCTGTATTGAAGGGTGAGAAACCAGAGCAGAAACCTGTAAATGAGACTGGCCCTGTGGAAAACAAAATATTTCACGATAGTAGCAACGCCGAAAAACATTATTGCGATGTAAATTTTTCTATTACTTTTTCATTTTTTAATCGTTGGTATGATTGACTTTCGATGTGAAGAATCACAGAATCGAATATTTTCTTCACAGATCTGCGAGAGAATATTTGTAGGTGAATTTCAATGGAACCAGCATCAACGAAGTAATAAACATAAGAAAGTTTTGAGAAGGAAACAAAAATACGCAATACAAGAAATGTCGGAAGAACAAGAAAAGTTGGAAGAAGAAAAAAAGACTGAAGAAAAAGATCTATGATAAAAATTTTATTATATACCCCATTCCGTATGCTGTGATTCTATTTTGTAAAATACTTTGAGAAAAATAGTATATTTTATGCTTATAGTTTTTATTGTACATAAAAATGTTTGGAATATTGATTTATTTGCTTTATTACCCTTTTAGACCATTAATATTTTAGGAACAAATGTTTTGTTACAAGGTAAAGTAAGAAAATGGTTACCTTCTTATGATAAGTAAGATTTTCCTCGATTTTCCAGTTATTAGCTAATATCACAGATGAGGTACACAAGTTGTTGATATTCATCACAGACGACGTATATGAATAGACCACAACGAGATATGTAATAATTTTTAAATTTTAATTTACTAATATATAAAAGAAAAACCATTATAAATCCATAAAACATGGATAGAGCTCTTTGTGATATGTGTAAGGCACTAGCTCTACATTTCAATATTTGATAAAACTGTAATGAATTTCAAACATTATATTTTTCGCGCATTTACTATTTGATCAATTTTGATCGTTTTACTTGATATAGTTTTCCAATTCACTGCGTTTAAACATAGAGTGCGCTAGAAAAAACCAGTGATTTTTTACTATGTCGATATTTTAGGTGGGGAACGAACCAACAACATGATTTTCTTCGAAATATATATGTAATAAATGCAAATTATTGGTGTAAATAATTAAAATTAATTATTTTCTTTGATATAAATGTAATGCGATTAGTTACTCTATTTCGCCACATCGGGGCGCTAGTATTTGTCACCGCGAAAACGTGATAAAACAGACAAATTTTCATTTGCGAAAAAAATGTAATTTTGTAATTTTCTTTTGTTAAGTGGATCCTCAGATTTTTTATAACCTATTTAAAGCGTAAAATTAGCATATGAAAATGAATTTTTTTGAAAATAATATCTCTAACTTGCCGATGGATGGTGCAACTCATATCCACAGACAAGATCAATTTGCATTAATTGCAAAAAACTTCAATTAAGAGAAATAATTTGTAAAGTTTTGAAATTACGTAGTTCATTTAAGACTTTTAGCTTTCGTTGTGTGTTTCACTTATATCTTAAGATGTATTCATAAAGATTTTCAAAATTGTCATTGCTAAATAAGACAGCTCGGACGGAAAATACTAACAAGTGCTTATGCGAATATTTTCTGTTTCTTTGTATCTTTTTGTGCATTACTAGAAGTAAAATCTGTTCCTAATTAATCTCTAATCTGTAATTGTTCTTTAAATGTTTCTGATTACAGGATTACTTAACCTCAACATACTTAATCATAAACCGTGAATTTCCTCATTCAGAATGTTTCTTCTAATACTCATACGCTCTCAGAATGTTTCTCTCAATGCTCAAGCTGATCAGGAATCACAATTTCATGTATGTATGAAAACAAGCAGTCATGTTAGACTCCAAAGGTACTTCGATTCAAGAATACATTGTTAAAACTGGTAACTTAATGATCAGTCATATCAAATTTATATTCAGAATTTCTGAAGGTCAAGTTTGCTTATACCAGGATAATGAGCACACGGCTGATAAGTTAATTGACAACCATACGAAAGTAAACATCAACTCTCATTCCATGGAACTCATTTCTAAATCCAAATGCATAGTATTCTCCAACGTGTACTATATTCTGCACCCTCATTCTTGAAGAGCTTGCTAGACAAAATATTACACCCATATCCTAGATCTCTTTCATTAGAGCGGGTCTAAATACGCATGGATCTAAGATACACATACATCTGGAGTTTACATTGTCAGGTGCAGTCTGATTTGAAAACATTTTAAACCTGAATATATCCAAATAAATTATGATAATACATATTAATGAATATATCTATCCACAGAAAAAGTAGTGTGCAGGTAAGAAGGTCATGTGGGTAAATTCTGCAAAAACTTTGATTCCCAGTCATCACTTTCATACAATTATAGCTTATGTTATAACAAAATAGTTACTGATCCAGTCGTCAAAGCTGAACAGCCAAAATCTTTTCCTGCCTTACATTTATTGCAGATTTCTGCTAGATCGTTACCATAGATACACAAATTGCAAGCTGAAAACATCACAAACTGTGCTGCAACTCTGAAGATGCATCAAGAGAAGGTTTATTAACTTTATTAACTTTAGTTTTTCCAACAACTCCTTTTAGTGATTTAAGTGCTATCAAATATGATAGATATGGTAAAGCAGCCGTTCTTACCTAAAAAAACAGGACAGAGATTTCCCTAAAAGAAATCTCTTTGCTATTGCTGCCTATCAAGGACTACAGCTCGGATCCTACTTAAAATCAGCCAGTGAATGTTTAAAGTGATCTATAGTTCCTATTAGATACATAAACTCCTGGAAGCTGCATTAAACCACACAAGGGCCATACCAGCTCCAAAAAAGATCCTTTCCTTCTTTTCTTTACAGAACTGGAAATAAAAAGTCGTAAATCTATATGTTGCAAATCGTCAAAAATCTCCCGGAAACAGTTTCTGTCTATCAATTCGCAGATGATATTGCTATTTACATAAAATTCTCATTCTCGAAAAGGGCTACAAACTTTAGAAAAAGCTATCAGTGAAAATCTTTGCGACATTGGCCTTCATTTTATTCCTAGTGAAACTGCTCTTTTTCATTTCAACAATAAAAAAATATTACCAGGCAGGCCTGAGATAAGAATTAAGTATTCTGTTATTAAATCGAGAGAATTGAGTCACTTATTTCCTAGTTTTCTCTACAGATATAGCTGTAATAAATTTCAAATGGAGTTTCCAAAGTTTAAAAAGAAAAAGTCTAGTTCAGATATCACGGACGAATAGATTTAACATGGAATGTATTTTTTCGTTTCATGTCCATGGGATCTTAGTATCCTATTTATTGGATTGAATATAGTGATACTTCATCAGTAGAAGAATATAAATATAATATGAAATATAAAAAAAATATAACAATTCGGAACAGGAATTAATGGAAATTGGAACGAAAAATTTATTATATATTTGATCATCTGTCTAAAAGTATTAGAAAAAATTGATTGAAATGTATTTTTATTTTATCTTATATAAAGGATTGGACGTCTTAAATAAGTATTTCTATAAATGTTATTACATTTTGTCCTAAGATATTATGTTCGAAACGCGCGCGTATTGTTAACGATTACAGCGCCACTACACGATGAACATATAATACACTTCCTATGATTATCGAAATAATCGATATTTCTCACGATCGATTTCTAGCGGGAGGCATGGCGGAAAGGAGCATACCTCATCTGTCGAAAGACGAAAGTATTATCCAGAAGAATCATCCAGAAAGAAGTATCCAAAAGTTCTCAGGTAAAAATATAAATCAATAGTTGTTAGATTTATGTTTATGTTTTGAATTTTTAAGATGAAACGTGTGTTTTTGGTTTGCGATTAGAAAGACTCGAGCTAGACGTAAGTTTCAGCGGGCATTGCGCTCGAAGAAAGAAGAGGCTAGAAGCCGAAGAGGCAAACTATCACGAAGAGGATCACAACAAATGGCGTCTCATCCTCTGGATCATTTAAATGATTCCAGAGCATGGGAAGTCATTGTCGCTACTACTTTGTCACTATGCTCTTTTAGTATTTGTAGTTGTATTTTTTTTCTTTTCCATCATCGTTCATCATGGTTTTGGGCAAATCGCGGTTTTTCTTGTTAGTGTTGCGAGATATTGATTGCGGATTGAATTAGATTTGTGAAATAATTTCGCGCCTGTTTATTAGTATTGCGAGAAATGGATTACAATTTATATTAGAGTTGCGAAGAAATAATACCGCGATTGTCTTTTGCAATTTTAATTGTTAATTTGGTCTCAGTATTATACACAATAAAATTTATCTTGCTTCCTATTGTTTTAAATTAGACTGTAGAGTCATTTCTATTAATTTTACAGTGTTAGAATATTTGAAGTAGCTTTTTGTTCATACAGTAGCTTTTGTACTGTTAATAATAATTTTCATTGAATTTGGTTTTCATCGCGATTTCCAGTTTTACTTTTATTCTTAGTATTGCGGTAATGAATGATCGCGTTTCTTGATGTAGCGTTGCGTTTACGAATTGCCCAAATTCTTCCGCTGGATTCGTTGCACTTGCTCCTGGATCACTTGATGCAGCTACAAGAGCTGTACAGAAGTGGTCATTCATTAGCAACCTCCAGCATGGTTGCACTGGACGCGTCGCAATTAGTGTTGCGCATTTTTAAACATGAGTGCATGGATTAATAACGTTGGGTACTTATTTTCGGGAGTTTTAAACGTGACGAAGCACTCTTCGCGTTTGATTTTGAAAATTTCCTATTTTATAATTAATGTTAGTGAATTAGTGTTGTGAAACAAGATACGGTTTGTTGCTCGTGCTCGTAATGTAGATAATTGTACAGTAGCCCTTCTAGTTATTGTCTTGTTGAGCAGGAAATGCTTGTTTTTTGATAATCCTATTAAATCGCGGCTATTGTATTAATAGGATTTCCTTTTCTAGCCCTTCTGGCTATTCATTTGCTTTTTTTCCAAATGTTGGGACTGTTTTAGTGGTGTGAAATTTTTGTGTTAAGTTGTTTGAACTACTAATCCAACAAATAATTTTGTTACAGATTTATCAACTTCCAAATGCATGGATGAAAGATGGAATTACATGGAGTATGGAATTTAGAAAAATTGATGCCTGGGTCTTATCTAATGGTAATTAAATATATCTTGTTAAATTTATTTCATAAATCTTTATACATAGAATATTTCATAAATCTGTAAATATAGAAAATTCTATGTATAATATCCAAAACAGAATGCTCGTTAGAAAAGTTAATGACTAAAGTAATACGATTGGCTGTGAGCTAGGTGTTTGTGTAAATCCATTGTGTGTATCCATTTGATTAATGGAACTACATATCCATTAGATTAATGAAAAGTAAATAAAGTGTAGTTTTGATTTATGTGGGTAACTAAATTGTAAGCATATGGAAAATATTTCATTCGAATTTGTATATTCTGGGAGAGTTTCCATCCTACGATACCCACGGTCTGGGTGCAGGCGCGTCGGGGAAAGTTTATGAGTTTTAAGTGCCCTGTGTTGCCATAAAACCTTGGCCGTCTGGCTTGTTCTACAGCAGACAAGGCCCTCGACCGCGGACTAAAGCATGGAATCAACTTTCCCGAACATGGGCCCGGAAGATCACCCAAAACGGCAACGGGCATCCGCCCTTTTTGCCCCACCGTGGGCCCAATTTCTCAAAGGAAGGAAAGGGGAAATCGAGGGGTTTCCGTGCTTTTCTTCGGCTTGTAAGTTAGAATTGGATCGACTTCCAAGCGACACAGGTCATCTCTCGCGACATTAGAATTACCACCGAGGGGAAAACCCTTGATACCACACGCGCGCGAACAGTCGTGTCTAATGGTAATTAAATATATCTTGTTAAATTTATTTCACAAATCTTTTTGATATCTACAAAATGAGATTGCACTAAATATAAAAAATTTTATGAAATATCCAAAGCAGAATGCTCGGTAAAAAAGTTGATGACTGAAGTAATACGAGTTGACCAGCGATCTAGTTTGTGTAAATCCATTGTATACATATCCACTAGTTTAATGAAAAATAAATAATATGTAGTTTCGATATCTGCATAACTAATTTGTATATTTTTCGTACAGAAATATTTTAGAATGTTTGAGATTAATTATTTCCTCTACAACGATTATATCTGTAAATGAGAGGATTGTCCCTTCTTCTTCTCTTTAATTTTTCGCATATTATAAAATTTATTTAAGCTGATAAGCTCTTGAATAGTTCTTTTATTAATAACTTTAATAACTCTAAAATCTTAATTTACTATATGTAGAGAAACCACCGTAAATCATGGATAGATCTCTTTTTGATATACAATAGAATGATTTCAGTTAGTTACTAGCGTCACATTTCGGTATTGAAAATTTGACAGCATTGGATTTCAAAAATTTTATTTCTGGCGCATTCGTTACTTGATCAAATTCGATCGTTTCTCCAATTCACCGTTGTTTAAACGTAGAGTGTGTTAATAAACCACTGATTTTTTCATGTCACGGGCCATGAAATCCCGTAAGATGCTTATTCATATACCTCGTCCGTGCCAAAAGCTGGTTTATAATCCTCTGATATTTAATGCTAATTTGTGTAAAAAATACTTATATTATAGTTACGAATTAATTTTGATTGTCTTTTAAGAATAGCTATGCAAATAATGCGTTCACGTTTAATTCAATAAATAATTTTCGTTGCAGATATAATATCATTTGATTTTAATTCCTATTACTAGTGGCGCTGCGGTACAAACCCTGCTTAAATCGATATGGTAGGACGCGACACGAAAATGATACAGGGATTATGTGACCAGGCCAATTATCAACCATCTCCGGATAGCAACGAGATAAAACTTCGCCAACTCGAAGAGAATTCAAAACTATGAGAACACCGAGTATCTATCATATCCGGGTACAAGACGATGCTTCGCTAACTCCGAAAGAATTTAAAACAATAGATTGCTCCCACCATAGCAAAAACAAGTGTATAAAAGAGCAGGCAGAGCCCATAATAAAAAGGTCAGTACTCAACTCTCAACGGAGTTGCATCGATTCATTGTTTCCTCCTCCTATATAAAAAAAAGTCTTTATTCTTAACCGTGTCACACCAAATGCTAATTGAATTTATATTTAATACGTTATTCTTAGCTTAAATAATTCTACGTTATTTTCTGTTAAATTTACGCACTAAGCGGTACGGGTTAGAGTGCTATTTAATTTAAAAAAAGACGGGAATTCTCAGCAGCGTGGCTTCGACCACGGGACATCTAGACGGCGCACCGACAACGGATTTTATTTGGTGACGTAAGTCCCGGCGTGACAATTAAGTGACTTGGTGGGACACGGAAAAATCTGTTCTAGTTAGTCAATGATATTATACATTGCATTATTGAATTACATTAAATTTCAGGATGTTATATTTTATAGACTATTCACATTTAATTTATTAAATCATTTCAACTTTCTTATCACATACGCGAATTACATACAGCGCCCGTACTTTTAATACAATTTATTTAATGTTATTTCAAAATCGTCACAAAAGTATCCAATTTCATATTCATTTCCTACGGACTATATCCATTGGTAAACGGCATGCAGCTTTACTTCCCACGGTCTCATTTTGCGTACCGTCGTTATTTCTCACTCTTGAAAAAAAAATCGCAGTTGCAATTCCCCTCTCCCCAGCCATACTTTTCCACGCATTGCATCAGGAATCACACTCGATCATTGTCAGTGCCAGCTGTACACTTGCTCAAACCCCCGCGATAAAACCCTCGACCACGATCCTCATACCATCTTCACGATCAACTCAAACGAAACAAAATTTCCCATTATCCGTTCGATTCACCGGGGATAGAGACGGCGTTTGCCGACGACGAGGCGAGTTGTCACGCGAGAGGATCCGTGTTTCACCTTTCTCCGCGTTCGTCAGCGGAAATTCGCTTGTCTGCGCGCGACGTTCCGCCTTTATTGGAGCAGACGGCCACGCCGCGAAGCGACAAACGTTTTCCCCGGTCGACTCGACGTCGCGCGGAATTACCACGCGGGGTGCGAAAGAGCGGGCGCCCTTCTCCGTTTTACGATTTCAATGATTTCAATTAACATCGGCGGCCACCCTCCGTGAACCGTGCGAGCGAACGTCGCGCTCCTTTGGCCGAATGGCCGACGGCCCTCCCGGTCATTTGCGGCCTTCAATGCACCTGGGGAACGTCGGTGGCTTGGAGAAACATTGTCAAACGCACGCGGGTTTGCGCCTCGACTTCGATGAAACGAACGTGGAACGGTGGGGCTGGATGGCGAACCGCGAGTGTCGATCAACCGTCCGCCGTTTTCAGGCGCGTGAAATTTTTTACAACGTTGGCTGAGAGACGTTTCAACGGTCATTGACGGATAAATTTGCGAATGTTTGTATGAATTCGTATTTACGCGAGAGAGTAATGATACTTTCGTCCCCCAAAATTGTAAAAATTCAAAAATTGAGTCACTGAAAAAAAAAAAATTCCTTCGTTATTAGATCTGTCGTTATCTCGAAGATTGAAATCTCTCTGAAACGATTTGTACGATTTCTTTTTTCATCGTTTCCTGGAACGAAGTGTTAGGATTTTAACTTTGATGTTGAAAGCTTAGTAAAATAATATGGTGCAGCAAGTTTTAAAAGGGGATACTTAAATCTCGAAGAACATTGTGAATTAAGTCGTGGAAAAAATTTTAGTATAAACACAGTTAAAATTTCTCAGTCACACATTTACTGCTACTACGTTTACGTATTTTTCATTTTCTAGAATATTTTGCCATTGAGTGTCTTCAATTTTTCCTAGACAACGTATTTCATAGATAAATGATTATTAGCGAAACGATTATTAAGACGTTACTTCAGCGAGAAAGTGGGTAGTAATTATTGTAAGTAGCTACGGCTAAAGCGTAATTGCAGCTGTTCGATTATTGCGCTCTAGAGCGCGACAATGCAGAAGGTGGTTTTAAATTAGTGGTTGGCAACGTACCTCGAGGAGAATTTCAATTGTCCATTAAATACTGCTTCTTCAAAGACACGAGTACCGTAATTTTCTTGATACAAAATACAACATTCCTTTGTTCCAACAGGAGCAGCTCCGTCGTACTTATTTTGGCGACGACATAATTGCAGCTGAAGCAATTGAAATTCTAAATAAATGGTTGACAAAAACCCCACCAACCGACGCTAATCCATCGTTTAAAGTAAGTTGCTGTTCAATGATTT
>KQ435743.1:341629-352989 GCA_001276565.1 Melipona quadrifasciata
TGTCCCTCCGTGCCCTTCCAGACGTCGTCCGCCACGACGATCCACGGTACAAAATTTTCAGGAGGGCACTTCACTCGTCAAGGACATCTCGAGAATATTCACCGGGGTTTTTTACCAATCTTCCTCGCCGACTTCCAACGTTATTCGTTTTACGCGCGTAGCGATTTGTTACAAAGCCAGTGGCGGACAAAGCCACTGTTCGTAACGAGCTAAGCGACGTTCCATCGGTTTCCCTTTCAGTCGCTTTACATTTTTCAACAAGTATCGCCCTTTCTTTCCATCTTTCCTTTCGTTTTATTTTTTCACCGTGGCAGTTTATCGCCTTTGAGGGTTGATAATACGTGTTGCGAAATGACGAGGCTTGTTTCGTTTTAGATTTTAGAGACTGTCGCGACTGTCGGGAGAAGTATCTCAAAGAAAGTTGTTACAAACGTGGAGAAATTCAATGATAAAGTAAAAGTAAAATTTTAACGAGAAACGGTAATTTAATGTAATTTCTTTTAGTCATATTTGCAGATAAAGTATACGTTGCTCAGAGGAATGTAAAGTATGAACGGTGTGTTCCGGGGGTATTGATAGCCCCTTTGAATTCAGTTATGGCTCGAATTCTTCTCTGTCGAGTGTGGCAAGTGCAGTGATTCTTTCCGAACGCGCAGACTTCTTTCTTATTTAAGTGGAGTCACTCGTAAAAGCAAATCGGCTGGCCATTTTCGATGTACCATCTCGTTGAAGTCGGCGTAACGGGAAACGTTAGGAACTTTATTTGTGGATTTTCAAGTTAAATTCACAAGACAGGAATTCTTCTTTTTATTTCTTAAATCGTACATATTGACGTTATAATCTTACGTATAACGTATAACGTATTCTTCCAACGACGAATAGGTACACGCGTCTACACGATTTTAGTTTAACGGATATTTCAAGTAACTAAGTAGCCTATAGATCTCCAAGTTCGGACGATGCAGTCTAATGTCAACGTTTCAGGAATAATTTACAGTAGCAATTCTATTAAGGGAATGCTCGATAAGCGTACCACTGTAATAATTTTACACCACTATAAATTTCCAAGGGAGCTATTTCATATTTCCGAGCAATTTTCCATTTTTCATGAAGCGAGGTGAAATATTAACAGCAATGCGAAGCAGGTTTCGAAGAAGAATGGAGGTCTCTCCCCTGCCCGTCCTTCTCCCCCCGCGAAGAAGAAGGATTTAATAAAAAATCTTGCTTGAACCGTGATTACAAAACTCTAATATCTTAAAATGGTTTTATGATCATCAGCATATCTTTATTTCCTCCTTTAAGAATTTCATAACCCGCTTCTCGGATTCAGCAGATATTTCATTCCGGCAAATCGTTTTTATACGGACTCCCTCTCCCTTTCTCTCTCTCTCTCTCTCTCTCTCTTTCATCTCGTTTTCCGGCTTTTCCGCATTATTCTGATCAGTCGTCATAAAAGTCGAGGAACGACGACTGAATCGCTATGAAATAATTTGTCGATTCTTTCGTTTTTCGTGCGCTGCCGTTGTTTCGAGGGGTATATTAAAAAATGGAAGATGTGTTCCTTTGTTCGGGATATTGGGGAATGTTCATGAAAAAGAACATGTCACGATGATGTATAAATTTCTGTATAAAAAATTCACATGATGGTCACTGACGTTTGACACATTTTTTTCCTAGAAGTGACGTTGCTATTTTTAAAAATAATAAATAGATGTACATGTCTGTGTGAATTTTTAACAGAATTGTCAACAAGGGATTTAAATGATTTAGGATTTAAAGAATCGGTATCGTTTAAAATCGTTTGATGAAATGTTCTTTCTCTAAAAGTAAAAGCAATGAATAAAACTATGTACAATAAATAAAAAAAACTGCACGACTTGTACTCCAGTACGATTTGTCTCACTGAAAGGCCCAGAAGCAACTGTTCTGACTAGGAAATGAAGACGACTTTTTTGCCATAAAATTTTATTGGAATCGATACAAAATAAATTACAGGCGCGATCGCTCAGTACCAGACAACGCCGCTCGTACTCGAGGTTTACACCACGCCCCCTCGCGAATCACGTGACCCAAATCAACCAATCGCTAATTTTCGTTGCATCAGCGTTGCACCTGAAGAGGCCCGATTTTCTGGGTTATCCCCGCTAAAATCACTTTCAGTGATAATATGTATCTACATAAAGACACACGTTAATATTTAATTAAGCATTCCAAAAATAGTCGATAACAAAAATCTCATACTTTCCTTCAACGAAGATAAATCAGCATTTTCCAAATATACCTGGAATTTGTGTTTCCCTGGCTCGGAATTATCTTGCAATTATCCTAAGATGCTATTTACTTTCGCGCTTCAATTTCCCAAGCGATTTCACGACGATGCACGAATGCGAAGTTGGAAGTAACTGTCTCGAAGACAATCCGAAGTCGATAATCCACCGGCGTAAGAACCAACGCGTTATCCGGAAGCCCGAAAGACTCAACCGCTCGGTGAGTTTCCGGTTCTGTTATCAGGGGCGGATGCAAAGAGGGTTGGTCGCTCGTGTCGGTGATGTTACGGTGTTGGAGGACAGGATGGAAAGGGACGAATAGCTCCCGCAGGATGCGAGATAACTCTCATCCCCACAGCCTCATTTGTATCCGCCTTCCTTCTTCCATTTTCCATGGTGAACGCTTACTTTTTGCACCACTGCACTCGTCAATATTTAACGACACGTCATTGGCGAGGCTCGACTGCGTTTCAAAGCTTCATCTCCACCATTGTAGGAAGATCATAGTTGACAGTCGTTTCGATTTCAATGACCGGTTTCGAACAATTTCAGGGGAAATTTTAATTTTGAATTTAGAATTCATATAGAATATTATTTGTAGGTACTATAAATTATAAATACCAAGTATATATCTTTTCCAAACTAAATTGACATATAAATTGATAATGAAAAATTATGAGAACAGTGATGTTTAAAAATTGCGAATTTGAACGTTAAATTTAAAATTTTTTCTTCTCTAATAGATGGTACAAAATAAAAAATTGTACGTTAACGCAATATTTCACTTGAGAAGAATAACGATAAACAACTTGTTCGTTTTACATCCATAAATACTAGAAGAGTAAGGATAATTGTTTACTTTTCTTTTTTTTATCGTTGACACAGTTACCGAGTAAATCGGAGAACTAATTCCACGTGCCATTTAATTGGCCGTTACAACGGAACGAAAGAAACGATCCGAGAATTCATTGCGGTTCCATTCATCTTCCCATGAAATTGTTCTTGTAACAACATAATGAATATACCACCGATGCGTTTCAGGAACCGTGCAAATAGAAATTTACTGGCATTGGTTTAATTATCTTTCCAGCGTACATTTTAGCGAAACAATAGAATATGGACGCGAAATAGATAAATTACTGGATAAATTATCGTCCAGGTTGATTCATCGCTACGAGAGTTTGATTGACCGGCTCGTATAGCCAGCGTTTATAGCCGACAATTAAATTCAATGGCATTTTACGGAGGTGGTCGATATTCCTTCTGATGACAGACTGCGATTAGGCCAATGACAATCATTAAATGTGTGCTTTTATTCGAAAGTCTTATGAACGCTGGTTAGCTTTAATATGTAGTTACTTTCATCGTAAATGATAAAATTTAAAAATCTTGTATTTTTTAATGCAATTGTTAATTTTAACATTTTAAGATTCTTCTTAATTGTTAATTTTAACATTTTAAGATTCTGGTTAATTGTCAATTTTAACATTTTAAGATTCTGGTTAATTGTTAATTTTAACATTTAAAAATTTTTTCCTGTGCATAGTATTTTTTAATTTTTTCAGACTATAAACATAGTGCTTGCCCCAAGACTTTTAAGCATATTGAATATATTACAGTATTCTTCACGAAAAAATGGCGCGATCCAAGGATTCGCGATAGAAAGAAAAAAAAGTTCTCGATTGTTTGGCAAACGAAGCGTTTGAAACTGTCTCATCGTTGGTCTATTTACCTTAGAGAACAGCGAGCACAGAATTGCTCTCCGAGAATGCCGCGAATAAGAATCTGAAATATTATAAATTTGCATCGAAAATGTTTCGGTTTGCAGAACCAGCATCGACAGTTCTTTCAATCTCGTAAAGGACTTCCTCTAGCACGATCGTGCGTTCTTTGAAATTTTCGATCCTGTTTTCACATTTTCGCATCGAAGAAAATTGTATTAAAGAGCGAAATGGTGAATTTGATATTAAATTATCCCAAATTCTTTAATCTTTTTTCTTCATTGTACGATTAGATCTTTGAGTAAAGTCGCGAAATTGTAAAAGATGTAAAAATTTAATAGCGAATATGGAGCACACGATAAATTAAGATTTTGTTTATACACTATGCCTTTTGATATAATTATTGAATTTCCAATGACTAAACTAATTATTTCAAGCATCTCCAATTATTTGTACCGTACTCTATCACATTCCGAGCGTTAATGAATTTCTTCGCAAATTTTTCTTCATAAATGAAGTATGAACAGTAGTTACATTGTTAAAATGTGAAAGGTTTTTATTAGAAATTTATTAAAATTTTTATAAATTAACCAATTAATTTATTAGGATTTTTAAATTAAGATGAAAATTACTATCATCAAAATTACGATTAAGCATTCATAGGGTAAAGAAAGCTATTCATTATCATTTTTCATCATCAGGAGACTCTTTAAATTAATGTTCAAGTTTCTAAGAATAATATTTTATTTGATATCTTATTTCTGGGTGTATTTATCTCTTCATATGAATGAAATCATTTAGGTTGATTCAATACTATCAGTATTCCGGCGTTTTTTTTTAAACTCAATAGTGTAATTATAATAGTTATTACAAATTAATATATTATCGTATCACAAGTGAGAAGAAGTTTCACACAGTTCCATTTTATCATCTCTAATAACGAATTGCACTTAACTCGATTGAAATAAATATATATATTATGACTGTGTTTAACGAATGAAATAAACGCGCTTCGTCATCATAATTCAGAATCGTAAAAATAATTTCATCAAGGGACTCTCACAATTTGTTGATACTAAAATAGTAACTCTAAATATTAGCTTGTATCGAATTACTCGTATTGAAAACTAATCGCTCATTACGAATTTATCAAAACATTTGTTTATTCAACGCGATACTAAAATATTGAAAATTAATGCACTTGATCTGAAAGAAGAAAAGAATTATTATCTATTACACCATATTTTATCTCTTACCGCGACAAAAAAATCACCGTGACACTTTCAGTGAAAATATTTCATCCCTTGGATTATTATTATCTCTAACGCGCGTCACTTTGCTCGTCAAAATACGTCACCACCTACAAAATCACCAACTCAATTCTAATCGCATTTGCATTTCCAATTTTCGCGAATCGATTATCCAGCAAAAACCGGGCCAATTCGACGCGAAAATTCTTAGTGTGTCGCCGCTCTCACGGCCATTAGAATGCACGAGGAATCCACGAGTGGAATCGATTAGCCGACACACGCCGCATGTAAATCCAGCTTAAAGCCGTGACTGATCGATGAGTCATGCCGAATTATTGGACCTCGCCGCGATTACAAAGTATACGAGGTTCGATCGACGCCCACATCCGGCGCGCACCAAGAAAGAACGAAAGAAAGAAAGAAAAGGAGAAAACAACGAAATTCGGGGCGCATCGTGTCGTAAAACGTTTCATCGGAGGCCAATCCTTTGCGCAACCTCTTTCGTTTTGTTCCAGCCTCGACTCGTTTTATTTCGGGGTCCGTCTCTCGGATAGAATTTATCAACGAACAAGAGTTACAAGAACACGGTTAATCTCGTCCAGTGACAGATATAAAAATAACGATGTAGTGTTTCGCGAGGAAGATGACACGTCTCTAGTCGATGGAGCTGGGATCTAGGATCCGTCGTTTGTCGTGAATCCGGAAATAACGTGCCACGAGATTAGGTACTGCCGAACGGGAAGATTGGCTGACCTGAAAAAGTCGCGTTGAATAAACTTTGATAAGTTGTTGGGACAGGTTTTAAAAAGATGCTCGCTCAAAGTAGCGTCGGGTAATGGATATTTATAGCGAGGCAATTTTCTGGCGGAATTTGATTTGCCGAGCTACCGTGTTTTTTCTTTTCAAGTTATTCAACTTTCCTTTATTCACTATTTTATGCGTGTCGTCTCGTTAGTGGCTCATATTATCAATGAAAAGCAATAGTTCAAACTATTGGTATTAAATTTTGTCGAGCATTTTTGAATAAAAGGAGAAAACTTCGAGGATCTATTTGCATTATGAGCGTCCTCGATTTGAAATTTGGAAATTACACGTTCGTTTACAAGAGCAAACGTTTAAATTGAAATTTGAGAATTCACAAAAGACACGAATGTACGGATAGAAGTGTAAATCTAAAGACTAGTTGTGAAAGCATCATTTTAATGCATAGGTGAAAACGGATTGTCCGCAGTGACTGTTCAATTGTGAATTGGCCTGCTCATTGCTTCTGCTCATAAATTTTAATCGAGCCGACGTCTCATTTATTTCTAAAGAATTACACCATCAATCGCGTCACAACATCTGGCGTGTCCCTCTATTTTCCATAACGTTAAATCCGATATTTATACTTGCCTGTTACACCTGTTCAGTTTTAGTCAAAACATTGCAAGTTTTAGTTCAAAAATTTCTCCAGAAAAAGAGAAATCAAGCAACGTGAAAAAATCCAACACATTATTTCGTTAATAGTAAGATTAACGTTTCGCATTGTGAGAAAGAATTACAAAATATTATAAAATGACAATAAAAATTACGTGCGAAAGTATCTTTTTTATAACCATTCTGAATGCAAACTACCATTTCGTCACTCGCAAGCAAATGAAAATTCTCACGAACTCGAAAATTCGAGGAGAAAAGAAATTCGGAATTCAGGCGGGAAGAGGAGAGTGTCAAAAAAAGAAAACAGCTAATCTATCATGTGTAGTCAGCAAATGATAGAAGCTGTGTGAAATATCGTAGTTTGTTCAGAAGATAGCCTCGGGGATATGAATCGGGGAGCAGCAGCCTGATAAACCGCAGGATTATACACATGTTAGAGACAAGGGGGTTGATGTTGTACGTGGAACAAGTAGGCGATATATTACAAGCTGGGTTAACCATACATAGTGAAAGTTGTAGGGATCGCCGGAGCGAGGAGAAGGGGTGAGAACAAGCTACCAGACATTTTATACTTCCCCGGCACGTTTCGTACTCGATATATCCCGTCTTGGTCACAGACCAAACGTCTCCAACACGTTTCCGTAATCATTTTCCTTTCTATAATTTCATTGTTTCATCTCTGAATGTGATTTTAGCGGGGGTAACTCAGAAAATCGGGCCTCTTCAGGTGCAACGATGATGCAACGAAAATTAGCGATTGGTTGATTTGAGTCACGTGATTCGTGAGGGGGCGTGGGGTAGCCCTCGAGTAGGAGTGGCGTTGTCTGATACTGAGCGTTGTCTGTACCGTCGAGTTTTTACAGATACTTATTTTACAATGACAGAAAATTTGCTAAATTATTAGTTAATCGATGGTAAGATTATTTGTACTTTTGTTAACTTTGGTACTTTGGTTAATTTCACTATATTTCCGCTAATTTAAAAATTTGTTTTATAAAATTCTTCTCGTCATAAATTTATTACATAGTGATTTTGATTTTGGTTATTTGAATTAAGAATTTCTGAGTTACTTGCTTGTAATTTTTGGAATTTTGAAAATTAAAAATATTCTGAATTACGTAAGAAAATTACTATAAGAATAATTTTATAAGAAAATTTATCGTCAAATATTCAAAATTTTTTTTTAGTATACAATTGATTGGAGCTTTTAGTAAAATTTAAATACACTAATAAAGCAAAGAAATGCTTGAGCATTTATATAATTGATGATCTTGTATAAATGCAAAATAATTGATTATTTTGCACGTTTTATTTTTACAGAAATTTCAGTGGATAGAATGTTGATCAGTTGAAAATTTATTCTCCGTATGTTACGAGCAACGTTAATTTGTGGACGAAATTATTCCTTTGCTATTCTCCCTTTGAAGGCACATGCATATGTATATGTATACGTATACGTCAATCGCATCAGAACCAGTTCGAAAATGTCAATCAATTAGCGTGCAGCAATCGCTATAACAAGTTGGACAGATAGTAATTACACTGTGTAACACCTTAATGTAGTTAACCCTGCACAATTGCATATCTTCTACACTAGTCACACAAGATTAATCTGCCGTGTGACATGTAGATTATTGTAATCTATGCAACAGATGTGCGAGCAAATTTCGTCTATTGATAAGAACAATGTCGGTTTATTTGATGTCAAAGAATAATGTCGAGCTATCTAGTTTTATACAGTGTTATAATTTAACTTTTGTAATATTTCACTTGACACTAGAACCACCGTCCAAAACGACCAAATTAGTTATTTCTGTCCATCTTTGTTTCCCTTAAATTACAATCTTCAATTACGTTGAAGTGCAATTACCAATGTTGATGAATTGATATATATAATTCATAGGACCTGTATTTATTTTTTAATAAATATTCTAAGAAGAAGAAGAGAATAAAATTTAAAGGCAATAATCTTCACAATTTTAGATAAATCTTCAGCCACAATAGAGCAATAGTTAAAGAATAAAATATATATTCAGTCCAGAGCTGGGACTTTTGTACTGTTGTAAAACATTCCTCGAAGTGTAATTTGATATTTCAAGCTTAAGATTTGAAAAATATCTCGGGAAATCGGACACATGAAAAACAGTCAAGTAAACGTGTTTCACGTGTGATATTGTGTCCCGGTTTTCGTTGTTACTCGCATCTCGATAATATCATCCAAATGTTTCGTCGTCCCATACTACGTTCTCCTCGGCTTCTTGCGAGGAAAAATTAATAAATAGCGGAATTTCAGCCGGTGAAGTCGGATTAAGCTTGGACAACGAAAATTCGAACGCAGTCGTGTGGAAGAAAAAAGAGAGAGAGAGAGAGAGAGAGAGAGAGAGAGAGAGAGAGAGAGAGAGAGAATAAGAGTAAAAGAAGTGTGGGAAACGAAACAGAAAATGGTAACTTCACGCTTGAGCTTCGGCGTTTAAAAGCATTCCTCATTGAAAATCTGTCGTCCGAATTAACTTTATGGGAGTTTCTTGTGCACCGCGTGCGGAGAGAAAAGGTCGCGGAAAGAGAAGAGTGAAAAACGGAAAATCGTAGATTCACGTGGACGTTTCGCTCGACTACTGTTATTCCTTCCACCAGAATGAGAAAAAATTCCAGAAGCTATTAAATTTTCTTTCCTTTTCTTTTTTCTTTTTTCACGATTCGCGTAAAGTAAGGAAATTCTTACTAATTTCGCGCACGTTTGACACGAGGAACGCTCAGCTGTTGGACAATTATTATTCACAGGGCTGATGAAATTCAAATTGGACATTAATCGTTAATTAATTAATTCGATAACTTTCTGCGAAATGCTCGGCATCTGTTTGACGTTAATTTGACGTATTTTAAATCATAATTCCATGTCGATGTATTAGATTTGTTAGACAGCTTCGTACTTGGATATCATTATTTAGATAGTACATTTTAAATTGTAATTTATTACTACGAAATACTTTAAACGTGTTGCTTAATATGTAAAATATTCCGAACAGGGTAGATTGTAATTTTTCTTTAACAATTTTCTTCTAGCACTGAAAGTTGTAAATGTGTTCTAAAATTTTTAAATTATAAAATGTCTGACAATTACACAGAGCGCTATTTTCTGATAGTACGCGTTATATGTAGCGTTTTATATTCTTTTTTTTTCTTTTCTTTTTTTTAGAAAAAGAATGAGTAGTTGCGTTACACATTTATTTTCATCGACGTTTTTAGCTTGCCAAACTAATGTTACTGCATTCTGCAATTTAATACATTTATGTGTACGTTGCAACTAGAAGTGAACATAGAGCCTGAAAGCACAACGTGTATAGTTGTTGTGTACGATCATAACATGCCAAGTTTCGACGTAAGCTTCAATTCGAGTTTCCCGTTGGGTAATGTGTTTTGTACAAAGTGCGATATATGTGTACGTAAAAAGTTATTAGAATCGCACAACGATGTTTCTTTGATTTCTAAATCAAACTCAAAGTCTTTATCAATGTTATTATATTTTGTTACGTCGTCTTTCAAAATTTACGCTCTCGTAATGAAATACTTCTGCAAGAAAGCAACGATTGCTGTCTTTAATTAAAAACATTTTTTGTTATTTTAATTTATAGATTTGTTAATTTAATTTCTGGCACGATAGATTTGTTCATGTATGTAAATATATTGAGTTAGTCAAAAAATAATTGTCCTTGTTTTAATAGATGGACATACATATCTTGAAATGTAATTCATTTTAAAATCACATTTTAAATTCGTTGTATAAATTGACAGCTAACGGTTAAAGCTTATTTTAGAAAAAGCAAATCAGCGAGGAATATTTTCGTCATACTTCTGAAAAAAAAAAAAAAAAACGCGAATCATACAAAATTATCTGATGCAAGTAAAGAAATGTTTGCCAAATTTTATTGCTGTTGAGAATATGAAATCGTTCTTAGAGCTAATCGAAAAAGATAAAAAGTTTGAACTTGACTGAAAGGCGGCAAAAGGTAATCGAACAAAATGAATCGTCTAATAAAGTTTCTGTTTCTCACGAAAAATTCTTCTTTCATTTGCATACACACGCACACGCACAGAAAAAATTGAAATAAATCATTTAACACTTAAAGAAGTTACACAACATTTTGGAAACTACAACGTATTTTAGATAATCAATTCGAGCTTTAACTCGATTTTTGACACAATTAACAATTCCTCCGAGAAATGAATTAATCATCGGTTCAATCAATTCCGAAACGTTCGTGTCAACGCGCATTTAAAAGCTATAACTCACGGGAGAACTAATCCAAGTCACCCTCCGCCGTTAAATTCCGAAACTCGGTTCTCCACTCGAGAGATAAATATTCCAAACTCACCGGCAACAATTCAACGCGTTCGGTAATACCCAGACCACAAAGAAGCACTTAATCTCTCGGGATCCCACCCTTTTCTTCAATATGGCGCGCAGCAAGCGTCACGAATCGCCCGTCACATATATTATATACACCCTCTTGTGCGCCACACGTCCCCCTAAACGCATAATATCGCGCGTCGAGTGATAAAAGCTCCCTTTAGCCCGTCGAACGCGCGAAACGAACGACGAAAGGCGCGCGCCGTGGAATAAGTCGACTTTATTAAAATTTGTCGGCGTTACGTCCAGAAGTAACGGATGGCAGGCGAGCAGGGGCGGATAGGGGAATCCGGAAATT